>SNQJ01S0187803.1:0-18283 GCA_010110895.2 Picea sitchensis | reverse complement strand
TACATATAAATACATGACCACCTAAGGGATTAGGGATTCACTCACTAGATTTATTTGAAGGCTCCACCATATTGGCCTGTGGGCAGTCAAGTTGATGTTGTGTTGGTTGCTATTGAATATTTTTTGTGTTTAACGAGCGGGCGTGCGCTCAATGAAAATGGTAACCTTCTATATGAGAAACTTTCTGGGAAAGATTATCATCAGAGGGAAGGAAAAAAACAACATGGTGAGTATCAAGCCATATCTCTCATAGATTTAATTGATTGAGACAAGGTGAGCCATCAAGTATTCAAGACGAGGGAAACAAATTCAAAATTTGGAAGAGAATAACACAATGACACATGAAAATAAACTTTGTATTGACTCAATACCATGGATATCATGTGTCTGGTTGATGTCAAAGTGAAACCCCCAACATCTGGAGTGGGTAGCTCTGAAGCGTCGAGGGATTCAGAGGGAGGGCCTCCACCTCAGGACATAACTAGAGAACTACAAAAGATCAAACTCCCAAAGTTTTCTAGGGCTCATGCCAGTGAACATGTAGAGGCATGGTTGGAAGAAATGACATGATGTTTCACCTTGAGAGACTATTGTGACATCCCCAGAAATAAAGTATTTTTTAAATTTAAATTTTGTTGGGAAAATTATTTCATTTCTAGTAAATTCAAAACTGGAAAAATTTTGCCATTTATGGAAATTCTGAATTTTGAATTTGATAATTATAATTAATTACTAGGATTGTTGGGCATAGATCCGATTTGACATAAATAACTATTTGACTATGACACTTGAATGAAAACATAATATTTTATATTAATTGCAAGAGGACAAATGGAACAACCATGTAAAAATCAGCTGACCATGACTCCATGAGTGGGGAACATGTTGGAACTACCTCTGGGTTGATTATTACAAGTGGAAAATCAGATATTTGGCCATTGGCAGCCCCTGAAAATCATGGATTTAGAAATTTGCAAAAATTCCCAAGGGGGTGAAAGAAAGAACTAGGAAAAAACATTTGTTTTGTTAAATAGCATATGTCAGGAGGCGGGACGCTGCCAAGTATGCTGAGGAAGAGAACTATTGTGTACATGCTATTATGAACACTAAAAATTAAGTGTGAGGAAAGGAGAAGACAAGGGATAGAGGAAGACATTGTCGAAGATGATATTCCATGTTTTCCCTAATGGATTCATGGTTAGGCTAGGGGGCGAATCAGGCCAGTGATTTGGTTGCCCTATTCTATGGTTGGGAAAAATGTGGCTGTTTCCTTTTTCTTCCTGTGAGCTACTCCAAATATGTAATATTTTCCTCTCTGTTTGGAATAACAATATCTACTTTTTGTAATTTATATGTTTGGACGATCATATCTACGTGTTGTCATGTATCTGTTTAAACAATCATATCTTTTTGTTGTAAGTTATCTGTTGAATGATTATGTGTGTGTGTGTGTGTGTGTGTGTGTGTGTGTGTGTGTGTGTATGTATATGTATATATATATATATATATATATATATATATGATATATGATATAGTGCATTTGGTTGAATTAAAGTGTAATATCTTCCATGAATGAGATATGTCCATTTGGAGCAAGTTTATAGTAGATAACTAAAATTCTGGAATTATTTCCTTATGAAAATTAAACGGTTAGGCATAATTTATCTATGTATATCATACTTGAAAAGAATGGATCTATTTACAGTCGTTGTTTATTCATGTAATTGAATTGAAGAAATTTTTATATATACATATAAGTTTATGTGTATCTCTATAACTAAAAGTCAGAAAATGAATTCATATTACTTAGCTGAGATTTTCCATTCTCACATAATATTGAAGAGTGAAATACAAGGTACTATGGACCCTACAAATTGCATATCCATATACCACATATAGGTTTGTTTACATATTTGTATAGTGATGGATATCTAATTACCATCAAAGAACGACTACCCATATACAATTACAGTTGTTTAAAGAAGGACAGTGTATAAATAATTGACATAATCATAACCTCTAACACATAAGACCTGTCTAACCACCCGGTACACATATCTAGCCAATACCCAACTATTACGAGGGAATAGTATAAGACCAGACAAATCCCATACATAAAGGTAATGTAAATCAATAATAGACTTGTATATTACTCAGAATAAAGTGAGTAATCGTCTCAATAATTGTGACATTATGTTGAATATAAACATGAGACATTTATACAACCATTATTCTAAATTCTTCAAGAACCTGCATTGATAAAGACCTAAGGCAAAGATACAGAATGAAAAGAACAAGTATCATATTACTCGAGTTGTCTTTCAAGGAAAATCCATAAGGTCAAGAGGAAGTTGAAAATCGTTCTCCCATTAATGATTGAGTCAAGACATAGTATAAGAAAATACGACTTGACTCTTTCAGCCAATATTATAGTTTTACAGTCAACCCTCGTATTGTCCTAGAAATTAAATAATAGAAGTGTAAAAACAAACAACCTCTGCCACAGAGAATTAACTGCTTTAATTCTTGAGTTGTCGAAGCTTCTAGAAAGGGGCAGAACGAAACTCAAATACCTCTTAAGAAGATGATGGATGTTGTTCCCCATATATTCTCATAACTGAAAGAAAACCATGCACACATTTCGACAAAACAATTATAGACTTCTTCGAAAAAGAAAGAAAATAATCTAATAAAATAGATGAGTATAGCCAAAATAACTCTTAACTTAAATAGGAATATTCGATGCTTTCCCATTTTGTGAAAAACTATGTATCGTCCAAATGGAGAGGGAGGAGGAATCCAAATCTCTCTAATGGGTACCCTCGCAAAACAAATGGCCCATCATTAGAGATAAAAATAACTTTGAATAACCAAGGAAAGAATGAAATAGAGAATAAATAAATGAATGTCGGAATATATATCCAAATCTCATGATAAGCAAAAATTCATTGTCCTTTTCAAAAAACTCAAATGGCCAATAAAACCATACCAATCATCTGTCTAGCATTTTATGATTAATATTTTAAGGAAAATACAGAGACAACCCAATGCCGAAAACTCCAGGCGCACATGCACTCTTATTGCATCCATGATATGAGTAAGAGGGTATGTAGAGGTAAATCTGACCACCTTTAGTTATCTTTAGGGTTTAATATTTGCTGAAAAGTTAGGCCAAATTTTACTTTTATGAGAAACTCTCCAACAGGAAAAACCTAGGCTTAAGGCTTTGTTGGGAAATCTTGGAAGAACAGAGAGAGAGAAAAAAGAGAAACGAACTGAAAACCTATTTCATTATTACTCAACAAAAATAGTAGTAACTCCAAGAACGATTTCAGCATTGTCGAACGAACTTCCAACTACTTTTCCAATGAAATACAGTAGGATATAGGACAGAGGAAATTTTCCATGCATGGAAAATGTCGAATGTAGGAGGAGGGAGAAAGGGCTTACGAGAAGGACCCTACTCGCATGAAATTCTTTGAGAGGGAATGTAGGAGAAGTAAGAAGAAAAGATCAAATGAGAACTTGCAGTAAAATTTTTACTATAAGAAAGACACTTACCAAATGCAGGAATAATCCGGATGGTGCTCCAAGACACGATACCCAGTGCAGAGTAAGCTATGAAAATAAAGGAACACACAGAGCTCAATTCAGAATAGACTTTCCCAAATGAACATGAATATCAGTTGCTACCCTAAGACACACTCCCCAACGCATATTGAATGCGGGGTACATCGAGAATTCGATGCCATGTGGTAGGAGTGATGGGGCATGAATGTATTGGAGTAGGGAACAGGGCAGTTCTTGTTCCTCACCCACCCACTTTAATGGAAGAACAAAGAACTTAATTCTCATTGTCATCACATCCTGTCATATTTAATGTAATTTCAAGAACAAGTATGGGACTCCTCCAAAAAGAAAGAAAAAACCTATCACTACTAGTCCAGTTGGCACCAGGGTTGCATTTAGTTAAGTATTGTAAGGATTCAATCAACTACCATTTTAGGGATCGCTTGTAACTAGTAATTTTTAACAATATTTCATTGTGATTTGATAAGCCAAACCTCTAAGTCCAAGGATAAAGAAAACCTTTTGACTTCCCTTTGTTACATTTATAAAAGTTGATATGGTGTACTGGAATTTAGGCCTCCACGCGCATATGGTAATGTGTGTTAAGAGAGAGGTTGTAATCCTAAGTTTTGGGCCTATGCCGATTACATTATTGTTATAAGGTGTAGACATTCAACCCCTTGCAAAGACTAGTACGACTTAAATAAAATATGGAAGGGTAAACTCCAGACTATGGATCTGTAATGCTACGAAAGAGAAATTTAATACACAGGGTATCACATTTTTTTTAGTGTTGTTATAAACTATTATACAGACTTAGAACCTAATAAAAAAAAATATGATGAAATCGAGGTATATTACATATGGTATAAGAGAAAAGTTTACAACACTCGGCCTTGAACAAGGACAAATTAATTTCTTGGAATATATATTTTTTAGTTTTTATGAAAAACTAATAAACCTATATTGTTACAAACATAACACCTTTTTTGTTTTGTGTGAATGATGGCAGCTTAGGATGATGCAACAATCATAATGGAAGGAAATCCAGAACACGGATCTCATGGAGATCCAAGACATAATAGTGATGGAACCTCTCCTACGCAAGTACTATAGACAATGAGGAATCTTACTGTTGAGTTGTAGGTTTTCAAAGTAGACAATGAGAAATTGAAAAAAGAAGAATAGGAACAGCAACAGATAAATGAATTCATGTTGCGCAGTATAGTGATCAAGAAAATCCGAAAGGAGGATAACCATGACAAAGAGGTCAACAAAAGGGCCTCCAGGAACTCTGGGCCATAAACAAAAAAAGGAGACAGTTCATTTGAAGGAACACCTTCAGCTGAAGACAAAACTATAACTGATAGAAAAAGAAAACAAGTAGATCACCTTGAAGGAGAATTTAAAAGGATTAAATCAGCTACGTTTGATGGAGAATCTGGGAGAAGAGAAGAAGTTGAGGCATGGTTGTTAGACATCAAAAAATACTTCCATATCTACAACTATTCCAGCAACTTGAAGGTTAGAATGGCCATCTACAATCTGAAAGGGAAGGCCAAAATTTGGTGGCAAGACCTGATGTTGGCCAAGGGCCTAAAGGATAAACAGTTTGAATGGTTTGAATTTAAGAACTATTTCAAGAAATAGTACCTTTCTAAAATCTATTAGCAAAGGAAAACGAAAGAATTTTACGAATTATGACTTGGACAGATGACAATGGAGGACCTTATAAATAAAATTTTGGAACTACTAAGGTCTGTACCATACATCTGGGAGGATAAGGTAAAAATCCAACTATTCTTAAGTTGTTTACCACAGTCCTACATGGATAGAATTGTGTATGACAAGACTGAATCCTTGAGTGAAGTATTCAAGAAAGCACGAATGTGCTATGACCAATATAAATAGCGGATAGAGTTTTTGAAAGCCGGGAAGGATAAGAAAAAAGATTGAATGAACCATCAGAATAAGGGATACGAGCCAACTCCTTATCAGAATGCAGCAAAAAGATTTCCAAGAAAATATCTTCACTTGAACCATCCGAATATGCAAGGCAACGGTAAACCTATAAATCTGGGGATGAAGAAGTTCAACGACAACACCCGTGAACCATTAAGGTGCTCGGAATGTGGAGAAACTCATCTAAGGAGGATCTGTCCACGTTTAATTTCAGCAATCAATGTTGTTGTTCATAATTTGCTGGAAGCATTGACGGTGGGTGACATGGGAAGAAGCTTGTACCAGATAAATGAAGCCATAGATGGTTGACAATCTGACCACCAGTCCTCCGTGGTAGAAATCGAAGCACAAAGAAGTACTAGATTGTTATACAAAGATACTTAACTATAAAGATGATTTTGGCACTACTAGAACAACCCAAGGTATATTAAAACCTGTATCAGTCAGACAAGTTTCAGCAACGCAACTCAAGAAATGTATGAGAAAGGGATGTTAAGTTTATGCAATGAAAGTAACAAACCTATTAGAAAAAGAAGATAAGTCAAAGTTAGAAGAATTTGTTCTCCTACATGAATTTAGAGACATGTTTGTGGATGAGACACCAGAATTACCTCTTAGAAGGGAAATATACTTCTCCATAGACCTACTACATTCTTTATCCCCTATCTTGAAAGCACCTTACCAAATGAGTCTACCAGAACTGACATAATTAAAAATACAATTACAGGAATTGTTGGACAAAGAGTATATGAGATCGAGTGTTTCACCATGGGGGGCACCAGTCCTTTTGTGAAAAATAAAGATGACACTCTAAGACTTTGTATCGATTATAGACAATTGAATAAAATGACAATTAAAAAAAAGTACCCCTTACCTAAGATAAATGACCTATTTGATCAAGTAGGTGGGGCCAAGATCTTTCTGAAATTGGATTTACGATCTCGTTATCATCAAGCTAGGATAAAGGATGAATATATAAGCAAAACAACTTTTCAAACTAGATATGGACACTACAAATTCATAGTCATACCTTTTAGACTCACCAATGCGCCAGCCACGATTATGTGCTTGATGAACAGTATTTTCAGTCAATACTTAGACAACTTTGCACTAGTATTTATTGACAATATTCTGGTCTATTCTAAAATAGAGGAAGAACATGAAGAACACTTAAGAATAGTTCTACAAATGTTGAGGAAACACAAACTGTATGCCAAGTTTGATAAGTGTGACTTTTATCAAAAGTAAATATAATAAAAGACATCATATAATGGTTCATACCTAAGGATGTAGCAGATATTTGGTCATTCATGGGAATCACCGGATATTATCGCAGATTTATAGAGGGGTTCTCCAAGATAACCTACCCTGTCACGTCATTACAAAAGAAAGTGGCCAAGTTTACCTGGTCACAGAAGTGTCAAGACATTTTTAACAGGCTAAATGAATTATTGACAATAGACCCAGATAAAGACTTCATAGTATGTGTTGATGCAAGTAAAGAACGACTAGGTTGCATCCAAACTCATGAAGGACACATGATTTGTTACGAGTCCCGAAAATTAAAAGAACATGAGAGAAATTATGTCACTCATGACTTAGAATTGGTAGCAGTAATACACGCTTTAAAAATATGGCGACGCTCCATAATGCGAAGAGAATTTGTACTATTGACGGATAATAGCGGCGTGAAATATTTGTTTAGCCAACCAGATCTTAATGCAAGGAAAGAAAAATGGCTAGCCTTCTTGAGCGAATTTGAATTCGAGGTCAGACATATCAAGGGTAAGGAAAATAAGGTAGCAAACACTTTAAGCAGAAGAGTCCATGGTTTATTTGAGATAAATATCAGCAGGGGAGAAAGTGATCTGGAACAAAGAATAAGGATGACGGGTATAAACGACTGATATTACACTAAAACTCAGAAACATAATGATTCTATCATGGTTGTAATCGATAAACTCAGTAAGTTTGCACAATTTCTTACTGTAAAGTCTACTTTTAAAGCTATAAACATTGTTGAAATATTTATGAAGGAAATTTTTAGATTGCATGGAATTCCTAAAATGGTGATTTTAGATAGAGACGTAAAATTCACATCTGTTTTTTGGAAGTTATTGTTTGTAGGGCTAAATACTAATTTGAATTTCAGTACGAGTTATCACCCACAAACAGATGGATAGAATGAAAGTACAAACCAAATTGTAGAGGATATGCTTAGCATGTATGTAAGAACAAAACCAAACAAGTTGGAAGACTATCTACACTTTGTAGAATTTGTAGATAACAATGGGTACCAAACTTCGGCTAAGTTAAGCCCTTTCGAGGTACTGTACGACAGGAAGTGTACAAGTCCAATTAGCTGAGACAACCTGGCTGACAGTGTTAAGCCCTAATATTGGCTCATTACCCCTTAATTGGGGGATATTATATTAGTAATGTTATTTTATTTATGTCGGTTGTAGGCCATTAGTTGTAATTATACCTCCTAGTCTCCTATATATACCGATGAGACATTTTAATTTTGAATCATCTTGTACTTGAACTTTTAAGTGGGTTAAAAGGAGGTTTCCCCCTCAAATAGGCCTATTGTCTGAAATTATCTCTTTTTGAAGGTGTTTAGTACCTTTTATGAGGTTTCTCTATGCTATTTTGATATTTGGTTCTTAACATATGGTATCATAGCTCAAGGTCTTGGGGTTTCGCTGCTACATCTAAGACACCTTGGAATTGTCACTGTAACTTTTTTTCTACAATGTTTTAGAAGGACTGGCTTGGAGGATATTTAGTAGATGGAGCAAGGTACATTGGGTTCAAAATTAAGCTCCTGAGACCTTATATGCTCAGATATACAACCTGTACAAGATAGGGTTCTTGAATCATCCTGAACTGAGTCATTGCAAAATTTGCGCTATAAAAACTTTTCTATAATGTTTCAGACCCTGAAATCCGAAGGATATTTATAGAAATTAGTAAGGTATATTTGGTAAAAGGTTCAGCTTTTGGGTCATCTTAAATTTGTAGATACACCTTGTGTATGATAGGGTATCTGACTAGTCCTACTGATTAGTCTGAAGAAGGTGTTCCAGGTAAAACAATCATAAATTCTTCCTAGAGTATCCAAATTGAGTGGGACTTATTTCATGGAATTTTAGACAGTCTATATCAATTATTTTCTTCAGGGCATGCTATACAAGTGATATCTCCTCGAAAGGCCAAAAATCGACAAGTTGTGGGGAAGTTACCATAAATTCAACTTTGCACATCCAATTTTGATCAGACCTGTGGCATTGCAGAGACGAAATATCAAAGAACTACATAAAAGAAAGTTTCATACCCATAAGGGACAAAACATTAGAGATACAATAGAAGAAATATTGTCTAGCAGAACCACCTCAAAATCAAGGTTCAAAAGTGATATTTGGCCAACATGCCACCCAAAAAGGGAACTTATACACAAAATAAGTGTCCATAAAATCCTACTTGGACTCTTTATGAAGGTGAAGAAATGTGTAGGGACATAAATGATTTAGATAAGAAGATAGTAACAAAAGATGATGGAGGGTTTAAAAGGGGAGATCATGGAAGTATTGAAAAATTTTGTAACAGAGAAGACACGTGAAAGTGAAAATGCATACCATGAAATTCATGATGAGGACACAAGGAAGGTGAATCAATAAGGGAGAAACTCCAACTTTGGTTTGAAGACCAACCAAGTTCCTAAGATTGATATGAGGAAGTTTGATGGCAAGGACCCAATCACATGGATACTTCAGATGGAGCAATTCTTTGATCTCCATAATGTGCCACATACACAAAAGATGCAATTGCTTATTTATATTTAGAACCTAATAATTTGTATATGAGTATTTATGGCTTTGTTCTATGGAAATCAATCATCACTTGGACAATTTTTCTGTGGAAGAAATGATAGCACACTATGAGAATACAAGAACAATACTTCTTTTGTAATTGATAAATCTCAAGACTCAAATGGTTTAGTTAATTATTGAGCACATTGAGAACTTCAAAGATTGAATATAAAGGTAACTTGATATTCCAGATAGGCACTTGATTGATGTATTCATAGGAACTTTAAAGGGATAACATTTAAAACATTAGGCTGCCTTTGAGACCCAAATCATTGGAGGAATGCATTTAAGGTGGCAAAATGTTGAAAGTAAAAGTATGGCTGCTATGGCTACTAGAAGGACAATCCTAACATCTATAGAGGCAATGCTCCTTTTTCCAAAACACCTCAACCTACAGGGTTGACACCTCAAAAGTGGAAATAAAATAAAAGGTTTATGCTTTAATTGGCGACCTTGAATGCAGGTAAGGGACATAAGTGTGGTGGGAATAAATTATTCTACATAGATTATGAGGAAGAAGAAGAATAAGAACAAGAACCATCTCAAGATGAAAATGTAGAAGCAATTTCATATAAATATTTGACTCCGATATGGGTGTAATGCATTGGTGAGAATTAGCACTCCTCAAACCCTCAATATCAGAAGGATACATCAAAAATACAAAATAAAATAGTCCCTAGCGGTGGGACATGGGCTGTTTAGCATAGAATTAGCCAAGGATGCAATTGCTTTGTATATCCAGCCTTGAGTTTCAAATGTGATTGCAGATGGAGGAATTTATCAATTTAACAAGGAAAATAAGATCAATCTTATTATGGTGGATTATGTAATGAATAATCCAATGATTTCTACCCATGGGTGAATGGAGATGTTGTGCCTAGAGATCAATGGTTACAATCATTGGGAACAATGGCTTTTTAATTTTGAAACTTTTTCATGGAATTTTCATTGGAAGGAAAGAAATTGTGAGTTAGAGGTATCCATGAGGAAACGATAAGATGATAAACTCTAAGCATGACAAAATTATTGAAAAGGGGCATCAATTGTGTGCACAACTATTATCACTAGATGTTCAAACATCTAAGCCATGTATAGAATCTTGAAAACTATCAATTTGATAAGCATTCCAAAGTATTTGAAGATATTCCCAAAAGGTCTTCCCTTACACAGAATCATGATCATGAAATTCACCTAATTCTTGGGAGTGTTCCTCTAACATCAGGACATACAGATACCCTTATGCGAGAGAGTGAAATTGAGGACATGGTTGAAGAAATGTTAGAGGTTAGCATTATTAGACCTAGCCAAGAAAGATATCTATATCTCAACTTACCGGTGGTAATGGTATTCAAGAAAAGATAGCTCATGGCGTATGCATAGTTAGAACCATAGAAACTCAACAAGATCACTATTAACTTTAAAGATAAGATAGTTTTCTCATTCCCGTCATTGAAAGAATTGTTAGATGAAATACATGGAACATCTATTTCACAAAATTGGATCTCTCCATTTGAACCTCATCGAATCATAATGAAGGAAGAGATATCCCATAAACAACCCGGTCGAACTCATAGAAGGCCATTATGATTTTAGGTCATGCTTGGCCTTACAAATGCACCTTCCACATTCAAAGTGATGAATTCCATTTTCAAATACTTCAACCGAAAATTTGTGTGAGTATTTTTTTGATGATATATTAATATGTAGCAAAATAGGCAAAATAATGTTGATTTTGGTACAAAGGAAACCGGAAAGAAACAACATATTGTCTACAATAGTCCCTACTACCTTCATGTATGGACATAATGGCTATATGTAAAATATGTAAAAATAATGTTGTTTTTTGTAGTGGGCCTAATGATTAAGAACATGTGTTTCCTCTTAATGGAATGCAGAAGTTCAAATCCATGTGGTGGTTAGGGTATATACACCTTCCTAGACTTTAACGATAAAATTGCTACACAGATGAGTTACAAGAGCGAGACCACACACCAATTTGGTATGTGACATTGCTAGTAGGAAAAACCACCCCCCTATGGCTACACCACGGTTTACAATCTTGGCAGATCAATAATTGTTTTAAAAGTTCTACTTCTCTAACTACCCAAACTATAGCACATACTTATGCAAGAAAAGAAAAATGAGAATGATCTGGTAATTGTACCTCTACTCCATGTCAGCTGATGATCCTCTCGCACTCGGTAGCTTTGCTAATTACAAACCTCCTCCTAAGCCTCGCCTGCATTCAAAGAAGGACAGACAAAAATCTACAAGGATGAATTTCATATACAAATAAGGGTTAGATGTTAGAATAAAAATATAAAATCCAAATGCAAACATTAGAATATGATGATAAGGGTTAGATGTTAGAATAAAAATATAAATCAAATGCAAACATTCGACACATCGTGATTTGGGACATGAAAAATACTTTTTCTATTGATAATACAATGATCACTTACAACCAAAGTTGGCTACTGCTCCACGAACCTGGTCCGAGCTCCTCTTCACCAAGCTACAAGTGCACCTCCCTATAGCTTCTCCTCTCAACCTTCTTCTTGGGAAGTATAATGGGTTTATGATGAAGGACAGAAGCAAAATTAGGGGATTCTAAGGTAATGCTCACAAAAGGGTTGCAAATGCTTGGGGCAAGGAGGGAATGTGAAACGGGCAGAGTTTCATTATTCTTATGTCTAGATGCGGAATGAGACCCCAACACCTCATTTTATATTACAAAAGGATGGTTATTCGGTTGGCTGATGGGCTATAGGGGGTGGATTAGTTGGGAAACTACCCAATAGCCCATAATCTCAACTAATTCCTTGCAAGATTTTTATTTTTTGCAACTTTTGCAAGTATACACGGGTTGTAGTGGTGTAGTATGCATAGGTACATTGTTGTAGTTGTGCAGGGCACTTACATCCTCAAAAAATGGTTTGAACAACTCAATGATGGCTTAGAAAAAAATGCAAGTAAGAGGGCCAAATGCCACGTATGCATATGTAGAGAAATTTAGGTTTATAGAAATTTAGGATTATAGAAATTTAGGTTCGGATGTGTGTCGTGTTCGGTTGGCTATGGGAGGGATGAACTGTGTCGTGTTCGGATGTGTGTCGTGTTCGGTTGGCTAGAAATTAGAACCATCAAAGGAAATCGCTTGGAAATATTTTCCGATACAGTTATTAACCACATTAAAGACCTTACCGGTCACAACTTAAAAGCTGACATGACATAGTTGGGAGTGATTGAACCTTGATATATCCAAGACATAGCCCCATGCACATAGTGGTTTTTCATAAACACAAAGGGACTGAAATCTCATCCTTGAGTAAAGGCAGGGAACACACCATGATAAACCTTATAATGAAGTACGCACACTATAATAGACCTTATAGTAAAGTAAGTTTTGGACTTAATTGATTTCAAATTTTTGTGAAATATATTAAGCCAAGGGTTTTACTTAATCCAGGCGTGTTAAGCCAACATGTTATAAGGTCATCCAAATAAAACAAAGTGTAAGTATCTTGCTCGCGAGAGGGTCAAACGAAACCAAATAGCAAGTACATTACCAAAAGAAAAAAAAATATGAGAATTTTTAGGTTCATTACATCTGCCCAACAATCACAATAATTAAATACAATTATTAAATTTGAAATTTGGAATTGCCATAAATCGAAAAAAAATTCCAGATTCGAATTTGCCAAGAATGGAAATAAATTTCTAGCCTATTTCAAAAATAAAAAATATTTTATTTTTGGGGGATGTCACAGGCCTCCTCACAAAACTTTACAATGACAACTGTGAACCCACTTCAACCCTAAAGGGCGTCCTGTCGTCTTGGAGTAAATGTGGAGAGCACGGAGGGAGGTTGGCCATGTGACAATGTGAGAACCGGTATGACTATTGAATATAGAGCCTAGTAATTTCAATAGAACTCACAGGCCTACATTTAATAAATACTTACGGAGCCTTAACTACCTTGACAGAGGACCATTCCTCCCATTTAATAAGGGACATGTTTAAATCCCTCATGACTCGACTAGAGGAAAACCCCTCCATTTCCTCGATGTTATCGTGAGTCAGCAGTCCGATCCTCATGGTGGAATGTCCTCTGGCTTCTGGATGTATTAAATGCCACACAAATTTAACCCTCTTACTAAGGACCATAAATTTAACCGAGACATGGTGGATAGATTAGTTACTTGATGTTAAAACCCGACTCGATGAGACATATGGTGGGAAAACAAAGTAAAGTCACCTAGGGTTCAAATTTAATGAGTTAGACATATGCGCATATATGAAAGCTCGATGTTTTAAAAGGAGTGAATCATAACAGGGGTTATGTGACCCATTGTTTTTACACATGATCCATTACACAAGAGGGTAAATGGAATGGAAGTGAAAGGGACCTCTTATGGTAGGTAGAGATTAAAGGTTTTCCCTTTAAAATTTTACGAACATAGTTTTAACCAATCTTATAATGGAGTTCATACATTTTGTTTTGACAGATAGCTATATAAACTAAGATTAAAAGGAAATAGAAAACAAAACAAAAAAAAAATTGTGTCATAATGAGGTACATTACATATGGTATCAGAGAAAAAGTTACAATGCTGGGCCTAAATAGGCCCACATTAGTTTCTTAGTATATATTCCAAATTATGAAAAAACTAATAAACATTTTGGTTACAATAAGAAATCCCTTTCTGTTTTGTGTTATTTGTGGTAGCTCAGGACGATGCATAAATCAGGATGGAAGAAAATCTGTAGCAAATACCTCCTAGAGACCCAAGACAGAATAGTGACGGAAGCTCACCCACTAAGGTGTTGGAAACAATGAGGAATATAATTGTTGAACTACAGGTCTTCAAAGATGACAATGAAAACCCTGAAGAAAGCTCAAGAGGAACAACAAGAAATAAATGAAGTTCTGTTGCACAATATAGTGACCAAGAAAATCCTAAAAGATGATAATAACGATGAAGAAGTTAGCAAGAGAGCTTCCAAGAACTCAGGACCAGAAAGAGAAAAAGGAGATAATTCATCTGAAGGAACACCTTCAGCTGGAAATAAAACTTAAACGGACAGAAAAAGAAAACAAGTATACCAACTTGAAGGAAAATTTAAAAAGATTAAACCAACTACCTTTGATGGAGAATCCAGGACAGGAGAAGAAACAGAGGCATGGTTCTCAGACATAAAAAAATACTTCCATATCTACAACTATTCCAACAACATGAAGGTCAGAATGGCCATCTACAATCTGAAAGGGAAGGCCAGTATTTGGTGGCAAGACCTGAAATTGGCCAAAGGCCTAAAGGAGAAACAGTTGGAATGGTCTGATTCTAAAAAGTATTTCAAGAAACAATACCTTTTTGAAAGCTATTATGAAAGGAAGACGAAAGAATTTTATGAGTTACGACTTGGATAGATGTCAATGGAAGGCCTTATAAATAAATTTCGAGAACTACTAAGGTTCGTACTGTACATCCGAGTGGATAAGGTAAAAATCCAACGATTCTTAAGTTGTTTACCATAGTCCTACAGGGATAGAATTGAGTTTGACAACCCGAAATCCTTGAGTAAAGTATTCAGGAAAGCAGGAATGTGTTATGACCAGTATGAACAACGGGTAGAGTTTCCCAAAGACTGGAAGGATAAGAAACAAGATCGAATGAACCAGTGGAAGAAGGGATACCAGCCAACTCCTTATCGGAATACAACAAAAAAAAAATCGATAAAGGATTTTCAGTCCAATCATCCGAATATGCAAGGCATCGACAAATCGGTAAACTTGGGTACAAATAAGTTTGGGGACAACTCCCGCGAACCATTAAAGTGTTGGGAATGTGGAGAACCTCATCCAAGGAGGAACTGTCCACGTTTAATTTCAACAAATAGAACTGTTGTTCATAATTTGTAGGAAGCCTCGATGGTGGGAGACATGGGAAGAAGCCTACATTGGACAAATGCAGCCATAGATGGTCGACAGGATGACCACCAGTCCTCAGTGGTAGAAATCGAAGGTAAAATTAATAACACTCGAATTTATGTTCTAACTGACCCTAGTGATATGTTAAGTTATATTACTCCTGATGTAGTAGAGTCAAATAAACTTAAGAAACTGAAGCACACAAAATCATGGTTTGTACAACTAGCAACAGGAACTAAAAGGAAAGTAGTTGAATTTATTTTTGATTTTCAGTTCATCTTAGATGGTCAAAATATAAGGACAAATCTGAACATGCTACCACTAGGATCTTACGATATGATTATCGGGATGGATTGGTCGGAACAACACAAAGAAATACTAGATTTTTATACCAAGTTACTTAGCTATAAAGACGATTTTGGTGCTGCTAGAACAACCCAAGGTATACCAAAACCGGTATCATTCAAACAAGTTTTAGCGATGCAACTCAAGAAATGTATGAGGAAGGGATGTCAAGTTTATGCCATCCAAGTGACGAATCTATTAGAAAAAGAAGATAAAACAAAGTTAGAAGTCTTTGTTTTCCTACATGAATTCAGAGACATATTTGTGGATGAGATACCAGAATTACCTGCTAGAAGGGAAATAGACTTCTCCATAGACCGACTACCCGGTTCATCCCCTATCTCAAAAGAACCTTACCGAATGATTCTACCGAAACTGACAGAATTAAAAATAAAATTATAGGAATTGTTGGACAAAGAGTATATCAAACCGAGTGTCTCACCATGGGGGCCACCAATCCTTTTTGTGAAAAAGAAAGACGGTACTCTAAGACTATGTATCGATTATAGACAACTGAAAAAAATGACTATTAAGAACAAATACCCCTTACCAAGGATACATGATTTGTTCGATCAAGTAGGTGGGGCCAAGATCTCTTAAAAGTTGGATCTACAATCTGGTTATCATCAAGTTAGGATAAAAGACGAGGACGTAAGCAAAACAACTTTTCGGACAAGATATGGACACTACGAATTCATGGTCAAACCTTTCAGACTCACTAACGCACCATCCACATTTAAGCTCCTGATGAAGAGTATTTTCAGTCAATACTTGGACACGTTCGTGGTAGTATTTATCGGCGACTTTCTAGTCTATTAAAAAATGGAAGAAGAACATGATGAACACTTAAGGATAGTTCTGCAAATGTTGATGAAACACAAACTGTACGCCAAATTTGACAAGTGTGACTTTTATCAAAATAAAATAGAATATCTAGGACATGTAATTTCAGCAGAAGGCATTGTCATAGACCCGGAGAATATAAAATCCATTATGGAATGGTCGGTACCTAAGGATGTAGAGGATATCCGTTCATTCATGTGAATCACCGAATATTACCGTAGGTTTATAGAAGGGTTTTCCAAGATAGCCTACCCTATCACATCATTACAAAAGAAAGGGACCAAGATTAACTAGTCAGATAAGTGTCAAGACATTTTTAACAAGATGAAGGGATTATTGACAACTGAACCCATATTAGAGGTAGCAGAACCAGATAAAGACTTCACCGTATGTGTTGACGCAAGTAAAGATGTACTAGGTGATGTCCTAAATCATGAACGACATGTTAGTTTTTATGAGTCTTGGAAGCTAAAAGAACACAAGAAAAATTATGTCACTCATGACTTAGAATTGGCAGCGGTAATACACACCTTAAAAATGTGGCGACACTACATAATGGGCAGGAAATTTCTACTATTGACAGATAATAGCGGGGCGAAATATATGTTTAGTCAACCAAATCTTAATGCAAGATAATAAATATGGCTAGCCTTCTTGAGAGAATTCGAATTTGAGGTCAGACATATCAAGGGTAAGGAAAATAAAGTAGCAAATGCTTTAAGAAAAAGAGTCCATGGGTTATTTGAAATAAATATCAACAAAGCAAAAAGTGATATGAAACAAAGAATAAGAACGACAGGTATTAATGATGGAGATTACACTAAGATAATGACATAACTAAAAAACAATACCAAAAACTCAGACAAACCAGATCTATGCATCAAGAAGGGACTACTATGATTTAAAAACAAGCTTTACATACCAGATTCAACAGAGTTAAAATTAACAATTTTGGACGAAGTGCATAAGAGAATATATTCTCGCCATTTAGGGTACCAAAAAACAATAACAACACTTAGAAAACTATTTTATTGTCCTAATATGAAGGGCAAAACAATAGAGTACTTGGCTAGGTGCCAAGATTATCAACAGGTTAAGGCCGAGCACCAACATCCAACAGGCCTATTACAACGATTACCAATACCAAAATGGAAATGGGAGACCATATCGCTAGACTTTATAATAGGTTTGCCTAAAACTCCGAAACAAAATTATTCTATCATGGTTGTAATCGATAAACACAGTAAGTTTGCACACTTTATTCCTGTAAAGTTTACTTTTAAAGCTATAAACATTGATTAGATATTCATGAAATAAATTTTTAGACTACATGTTATTCCTAAAATGGTGATTTCAGATAGAGACATAAAATTCACATCTGCTTTTTGGAAGGAATTGTTTGCAGAGCTAAATACTAATTTGAATTTCAGTAGGATTTATCATCCACAAATTGATGGACAGACCGAAAGGACAAACCAAATTGTAGAGGATATGCTCCGCATGTATGTAAGAACAAAACCGAACAAGTGGGAAGACCACCTACACTTGGTATAATTTGCATATAACAATGGGTACGAAACTTCAGTTAAGTTGAGCCCTTTCGAAATATTGCATGGAAGAAAGTGTATGACTCCAATTAGTTGGGATAACCTAGCTAACAGACTCATGGTTGGACCAGAGATGCTCCAAGAAATGGAAAACATGGTAAGGAAGGTAAAACAGAACTTGAAAGAAGCACATGACAGACAAAAGAGCTATG
>SNQJ01S0187802.1:0-18395 GCA_010110895.2 Picea sitchensis | reverse complement strand
TGCTTCCTTGGCGGAGCCATCCAATGGTGTAGGGTTGTGGGTGCAGTGTTGATGGAAGGTCCAATCGCTTGACGACCTCTGTTGAGATGAGGTTCTTTTGGATACCGCTATCAATGATGAAGTGCAGCAGGGTGCCTTTTACCGACATTTGTGAATGGAAGAGGTGCTCTCCTTCTTCTGGCTCGTCTGGTTCACCAGGATGGGGCTTGGTGGTAGAAACGGTGGCACTGGGTTCCACGTCAATGATCCATCTTCCCAGTTTTGGTTCTGACTCAGAGTCAAAACCTGCATCTGATTCAAAGGCTTTCACTTTAGCCACCAATGACTGCTTTGAGTGCAAGTCAGCAATTTTATGCCAAGGGATCTTATGGAAGTCACACCACTTCCCAGTATCTTTCTTTGTCTTTCTGGTGTCCTTTTCTTGTGGCTTGGACTGGTTGTCCTGATATATTCCATGTTTACTCTGTCCTTTTTTCTATGGGTTGGGGCCGCCCTTTCCTGGCTTTTGTTCTGAGGGCTTCCCAGGCCCAAATTGCCGCATCTTTTGTTTGAGCTTCTGCTCAATTTTGACGGCATATCGGTAGGCCACGCCCAAGGATGAGATGTCCAGAAATTCCATTTTGATATGGATGTATCTATGCAGGGGACCACAATAATTAAGAACTAGATGTCACTCTGAATATTTGATACCTAGCTTGGTGCGCAAGGTATGGAAGATATTTGTGAAATTTGGCACTACTTGGTCTCTTTCTTGTCGCAGTGAGGTACATTTGGTATGCAAGTAGTCATAACTTCCAACAGGGTAGTATTGTTCCTTAATAGCATCCCTAAAGGATTCTCAAGTGGTCCTGACTATAAATAATGAGGGTTCCTTTGTTTCCTTTTTCTCACAGAAAGTTTCCCACTAATCTTTGACATGGGGAATGACTTTGAGGAGCGCAAAAGTAATATTTTCTCTATTCAAAAATTTATGGACAGAAAAATACCCTTCTAGTAGATTCAACCACTTGTCTACAACATATGCATCTTTATGAACTTCAAATATAGGAATATTGAAGTTTATTTGTACCTTGAAGGGGGTAGCGCCTCCGCTCGAAGAAGATGTGTCACCTGTTGGTAGTCGTCGAAGGATTTGAGCGAAACTATCCATCATATCGTTCCTCTGTTGCATGAGGGATTCCTCAAGAAACATTTTGAAAGGATCTCCTATCCCATCATATTTATTTTCTCCTACCATGAGAGGTCACTTGGGCGTGCGAGATCTTTTTTCCTCAAGAGAAGCAAGCTCGAGACCCAACTCTTTGTACTCTGATCTTGTTGGGGACATGCATTAAGACAACAAGGAGAAGACCGCTCTGATACCACTAATATGGATTTTATGAGAAGAACGAAATGACTACATATTATTAATAGGTTCTTAACACAAAATAACAGAGATACAGTAAAATTGGTTTTCTATTCAATAAGGAAATAAGATGAAATTGTAAAATGCAGCGGAAAACAAGCTTGCTGGAATGGTGGTGGCTTATCTCTGAGAAGAGATGTGACGACTGTGCTCATTCACAAGAAGATGGTTACAATGAGGATCTGAAGGAATTTTTACAATAAACAGGAATGTCAAAAAACCTAGACATCCAAAAACCTAACCCTAGGATATGAAGCGCCAAAAGTCATGTGGGCCCTGTTTGGGTAAGTTAGTACATCAACTTCCCAGGGTCGTAACTTTTGCATATGATCTTCGTTTGGGGCGCATGATATCTCGTTGGAAAGGTATCTTCAAGAATATTCATTTTGGGGTTCAATTAGAGACTTTGATTATTATTGAGAATCTCAATCCCAAAAAACCTTCATTTAGGCCCTCAAAATGGCCCCGGAAGTTAAAACTGCTAAAAATAGTAAATTACCAAAATTGCCAGAAAACTGTTTTGAACTAGTTAGAAAAGGTGGGTGGCCATCGATATCCACCTGGATTAGTGCCTCTTGAATACAATATTTTTCTAGGACGGAGTTGGAATTACACAATGCACGCAGTTGTAGCCATCGTTTTTCGGGTCTTATGCTTCCCGCATGAAGGCCAGATTATAACCATCGACCAGTTTTCCTTCTCTCACCCCGACCCTTCATCAAGGGCATCCACGGTCCCAATGATAGATAACTTGCATCCATGCACTGTCAACTTAGGTGCCAAATGTTTTCCATCGTTAATGGGAACTTTTAATTATCCGTCGCCTTCCAATGATGTAAGGTTTATTTCAGCGGTCCCCGACCAGTCGAAGGCTGCAATTTTTCAAGTGTCATCTTTCAAAATGAGCTACTTTCATGACCCATGGAATTTACCTTCCCCATTGGCTTTGATGGAAGGTGTAGGGAACCTTGGCATGTCCATTCCCTTATCTGTTGCTAAGGTTTCATACAGTGTTTTCCATCAAGCGTCGACCAACCATGATCTGGCTCCCCCACATGAGCTAGATCTGTTTCTCGAGCCTATTTGGGCTCAAGACTCTCTCACCACTCAGGAACCCTTTGGAATTATTATTTCCCTCTAACGAGGAAATTCTAAAGGCAATGACTGGTATAGACTGACCTTGGGATGATCTTCACCATAGATCTTACTTTCTTCCTGAGCTCAGGAGAATAGAGGTAGGAGAGTTTGTTACGACCATGAACGGAGATGCCCCTTTCCTATTAACCCTCTGGCTATGCATGGAGTATATGCCAAGAGAAACATGGAAATTATTGTTGCAATGATTCCTATCGATATTGTTGGCACAAGGGAAGACCTGGGGTTCAACTCTAACAGCACACAAACAAGCCCTAACTATTGGCCCTTTCGGCAACACCTGCAAAGCAGATACAGTCTCACCCGAAGTAGCAATAGGGGGTTGCAAGACACGGGTGTCTACAACTAGAGGAAATGCAAGTGGAATCAAGGCAACCACACACAGATATATAGCTATTCTTACCAAGCATAAACCTACTTTGCACAGCTATATCTCAAATCTAACATAGTAATACAATAATAGAATAACAAGAACACAATATCAACCATAGAGACACAAAATATACGTGGTTCACCCTCTCCCTAGGGCTATGTCCATAGAATTGCGTTTCTTGATATTATATGAACACATACAGTTCTATCTGCACTCTTAGCTTGCAGATCTCTCTCTTCCTCTTCTTCTCTCCCCTCCCTGTGCACCCAGCTGCAGGGTTGATCTTCACACCCAACTGAAGATATTACAATACCAGAAGTATCTCACACTCAACACTTCTCTTTCTCACAACAATAATCACTCTATCAACAATAACAATCACAGAAACAACAACTCATCGGAATCTGACCAACCATGAAAAAACCCTCTTCTCCCATATAGGTTATTATTTATACATTACAATAGCTCTCGGACATCCTTAGGTCGAAACCTAGGTGTCAAAACCCTAAGTACCAAAACCCTAGGTGGATAAAACCCTAGGTCAAATTGACCCTCATTTTCCAATCTTCGCCAGCTTGTCTTTCCATCTTTCCCGCGAGGTGCTCCAAGGACTTCATTGGTGGATTTTTATGCTTGTTGAGTTGTCCTAGATCCATATTTCTTGTTGATCTATTCTCCTCGATATTCTCATCCAATGACTCATCTTTCCTTACTTCTCTCCTTATTTTATGCTTCTTTAACCACTTCGACCTGATCTTAGTCAATGTTTCTTCCACACAGTTCGCACTTCATATGTTCCTTCGTAATATTTTCTTTCTTTCATAACCAAGGGCCAATAGGCCCCCAACACTCACCTGTGACTCATCTCGAGGCACCTCATATCTGAATCTTCTGTTTCATTTCGACTTGAGGTTGTGCAGCACAACTTGTACTTTATGCTTAGTTCCTCCCCATTGTGTGTAGACTATATTTTCTATGTCTAGTACCCAGTTTCAACTTCACCTGGTACCTAAACCCTTCTCCTTTTTCCTTTGCTTAGAGTTGCGAGGCAGCTGGTTGTCATCGTAGAATTTCAACTGGCTCCCATTCACCAAATCTTCCTTCCATTCTCCATTCAAAGTCTTCAACTGCGTAGATCCTCCTTCTGTAACATAGGCCACCTCATAAGGCCCTAGCCAATGTGTCCTAAAATTCCCTAGATGCTTCATGAACTTGTTGTCATATACCAAGACCAGATCTCCTTGCTTGAATGCTTTCTTCTTGATGTGTTTTTCATGGTAAGCCTTCTCTCTTTCCTTTTGTACCTGCTAATGGAATCCTGCAATAAATATGTCTTCCTCCAATTCTACCAACTGCACTATCCTCTCTCGAACAATTCCAGTATCATCCATATCTATAAAGGCTGCAATTCTTAGACTAGGGACCAAATATTCCATAGGTACAACTGCTTCAAGACCATAAACCAATTTAAAGGGAATCTGCATTGTCATCTTCTTGCAAGTATTTATATAGGCCCATAACACTGTTGGTACTCTCAAATCCCAATCATCTATGTTCACACTGCAAATCTTCATCAGTGCAGTCTCCAAGATCTTATTGAAAGCTTCAATTGTGCCATTTGCTTGTTGGTGGCATGGTGTGCTCTTCTGATGATGAACTGCAAATTCCTGAGTCAAGGCTATTATAGTATTATTAATAAAATGTGTACCTTGATCACTCATAAGGATCTTCGGGCATCCAAACCTGGTTATGATATCATCAAATATGAATCACGCAGTTGTATTTGCACTACGGTCTTTAACTGCTCTTGCTTCTACCCATCTGGTTAAGTATTTTGTCGCAGTAATGATGTATCAAGCTCCTGTGCGCTTCACTGGTGGGTTGATAGGTCCCACGAAATCAATGGCCCATTTCTCAAATGCATCTAAGGTTAGCTTGGGTTCTAAAGGATTCTCATGCCTTCTGGAGGGTTTCCCAACTCTTTGGCATACATCGCAGGCTCTGTAGTATTCCTTAGCATCCTTGTGTAAAGTGGGCCACCAAAGGCCAGCTCTAAGAACCTTTTGCATTGTTGCTTTTCCAGCATAGTGTCCTCCTGCAATGCCTTCATGTGCCTCTCCCAGAATTAGTGGTTTTTATGCCTCCATAACACATCTCCTCAATATCTCATCAGGGCCCATCTTGTATAGTTGTCCGGCTATAAGTGAAAAAACTGCAACACGAACTACCGATTGTTTCTTCTAAATGATTGTATATTCTCGGGGTGCCATTCTTGTTGTCAAGAATTGAACTATCTCGGCGAAGTGGTCATCAAACTTCCTGATGGCCARCAACTRTGCATCTKGYASTGTATCCTCCAAACTAGTAGGTTCCTCTCCATGTTCCAACCTAGATAAGTGGTCAGGTCCCTTGTTCATTCTCCCTGGCTTGACCACAATTTCAAAAGCATATTCCTGGAATAACAGTAGCCATATGAATATCCTTCCCCCCAACATTGTCTTGTTGACTAGGTATTTCAACGTAGCCCAACAAGTAGTGACGAAACTTCTATAACACGTACACCATGGCTAACCCTTCTCTCTCAATGGTAGTGTAATTTATCTCAGCTATTGAGAGCTTCCTTCTAGCCAAGGCTAATGGATGGTCAATATCTGTTGATCCTAGTTGTGCTAACACTGCTCCCAATGCAATAGAGGAGCATCAACATGCACATGAAATTCCTTACTCCAACCTGGAAAAACCACAATAGACATTGTAACCATTTTCTATTTCAGTGTGTCAAATCTCTGTTGGCATTCTTCTGTCCAGTGAAACTCGCAATATTTCTTCAAAATATTCTCCATGGGTGTCGTAATTTGTGCATAGCCCTTAATGAACTTCATTTAGTATCCAGTATGTCCCAGCACAGTGCACAGCTGTCTAATTGAAGTAGGAGGGGGTAGATCAACAATAATGGAAATCTTGGATGGATCTACCAGCAATCCATGCTTACACACAATATGGCCTACTAGCACTCCAAAGGGTGAAAAGAAGACGCACTTATTTAGGTTCAGGGCAATCTGACATTTCATGCACTTATCCAACATTAGTCTTAAACATTCAATATGATTTTGCAATAAACTAAAAAGAGTCCAATCATCAAAATATGCTTCTAGAAATTTATGTAAGAACTCCTTGAATGCTTCAACAACCACCCTAGAAAATATGGTTGGTGCATTCTTCAGTCCAAATGGCATCACTGTGTACTAGTAGGATCCCCATTTTGTTGAAAATGTGGTCTTATGGCGATCTTCCTTGGCAATCCTAATCTAGTGATAACCTGAAAATTCATCTATGAAGGAGTAAACTTCCTATCCTCCCATATTATCTAATACTTCGTCAGTAAATGGTGTAGGGAATGGATCATGTAGGCATGCATCATTCAGTTTCCTCAAGTCTACATAGATTCTGATATCTCATGTCCTCTTGTCTTGAACCACCATGGGGCTAATCCATTCTGACTCTTCAATAGGTTCTATGATTCCTTCTTCCAGCATTCTGTCTAGTTCGATCTTGACTTTCTCCTTATATTTGGGATTTAATCTATAGGGTCTCTGCTTGACTGGCCTTGCATCTAGTTTCAAGGGGATATTCATTTCTCCCATGGGCCCTTTAATTCCCTTCATATCAGTGAACTTGGTTGGAAACAAGTCCTGGTATTCATGCAGTAATTTGTGATCTTATCAATGGTGGCATTATCCCAGTAATAGCCAACATTTGCAAGCTTAGGTGCTTATTCTGTCCCAATATTGACTTTCTTGATTTTAATTGGTTGTCCAATAAAAGGTAGTTCGACTCATGGTCCTTCTATGTCTTTTTGTCCTTTTGTTTCTGTGATGTTCACATTCCTAGGATCATCGTCTTCATCGGCATTGATATTATAACATCCTTGCAATTTTTGAAGAGGTGCAGTCCATTCATCCTCATCTTGCTCAATAGGGAGTTTAGGTACCTCCTCAAATACTTTATGTCTTACAACCTGTAAATGTTGATATACCGTAGGGTACCGAATTTCAAATAAAAATGTAGCTACAAAATTCTGAGTCATACCTTACTAATCTGTAGTGGTGAGGCACAACTCTGCTTGAAGATACCAATTGATAGGCGTTGTGTTCAGCGTTTTATTGAATTTATGCACCCACTACTCTTGAGGAAATATGCTCCAAGATTCCTCACAACATTTTACATGGTCCTTCGGACATCTTTGACCTGTGTATCTAAATTCACACCCTTCTACTTGGTCTGAAAAGTGCATTGTCATCAAAGTGCGACATTGCACCCAGTCTGCGATGTTCTACTTGTGTGTTTCCCACCATCTTGTTGGTGTTTCTTTCAAGGCCTCATTCAGTGCCAACAATCTCTGTTGTACTAGTACAATTTCTTCAAATTCCAATAAGAAAGTTTCTAAGTGATTTAAACCATCAAATGTGGGAAAATTACTGACTTATGTGTCGATCCAATGAACTTTCCTGGTCAATCTAGCACATCTCCGCATAGAAACTTCATACATTTTGTTCTACCAGTTCTCTAGTTCTTATTCTGAATCTAATGAACATACATTGTCACTTCTCAAGCTTAAATTCCCATCTGCTGTAGGATTAATGTAATCATGTTGTCTTGCAGTCAATTTGTATATATTTTCTAGCTCATAAGCATGATCTTATTCTCTCATGGGTTCTGTATATTTGCAACCTTCATCAGGATCCAGAGGTGCAATGACCCTAAGGCCATCACCTTCAAATGTCATTCTTATTTTCTTTAAGTCAACAACAATAGAATTATTGAAATCCCAATGAATTACTAACAACGCAAGATAAGGACAATTATCGTCAACTATCTCAATCACTTCAAATTCATCAAAAGTTCTTACCTCGTCGATGTCCACAAGGACATGCTCCAGCCTTCCAAAGGGGCTTACTTCCTGCTTATTAGCCATCCTGAGCCTGATAGGGGAATAGATCAACTTAGGTTTTCCCATCAGTTCCCAGGTCTTCTTCGTCATGACATTGACATCTGACCCTAAGTTGAGGACCACATAATCTATATCATAATATCCAATCTGAGCATTCAGGTGTAGTTCCTTATTTGTCCTTTTGTTTTTAGACACTTGATGTACTTCTCTGTTCAGTAAGGGATCTACCTTCCCTAGCTCATACTGTCTGATCAAATTTGGTATCTCTTGTATAGCTCTTTCATCCTTAATCAAGTTAATGCAAGTACATAAGAATTCCATAAGCTTACTTACCTCTTTTCCTTCTCTAGGTGAAGCAAACTGATCAAATGCCAGAGGCATTCCACATTCTCTTAATTCTGGTTGTGTTTTTAATGAAGAAGCCTGATCTCTTTTGAATTATTTTCTTTCCTCCTCAAACGTCTGCTTCTATTTCCTTGGATCAAACTCTTGTGTCTTCTTTATATCTTTTCTGACCCTTGATTCTTTTGTGGTCTTTCCTAGGGTCACTCTGTCTTCATCTATAACAACGCCTCCTCTAGTGATAACAACGACTCTAGGATCCACTCTGCGAGGTTCTGCTGAGATTAGTTGTACTTTTTGGTTTCATCCTCGTCTCTCCTGAAGTTTGGCTAACAACGCAGGACAATCTTCTATGACATGTTCAAATGAGTTGCAGTAACTGCAAGTGGTACAAGGGTTTTGGCAGTCCCTTTCCAAGTGTCCTGTTTGTGCGCAGTTATAACAAATTATCTAACCTTGACCTTGACCCATTCCTCCTCCTCATCCTCTTCCTCTGAATCCACCATGAGGGTTGAAGTTTCCTCTTCCTGGAGATTTAAACTGCATAGTATTTCCTTCTTGTTGCATCTCTCCTTGAATCCTATATGTATCTCTTGACCTTTCATGCAAGAGATCATAAGCCCTACAGTCCTTCTCATCATGCCCCACATATTTACAGAATATGAAGTAAAGGTTTGTAGGTGTCTTAACATAGTTTTTCATTTAATAGCATTCACCAGAGCGATGTCTATTTCTACATACCTTGCACCAAGGTAGAGTAACATGTTTCAAAGGGCTCGGAGCTCCAAAAGACAAGTATTCCTGAAATAGGGGATAGTTCTCCTTGGCGTGACCTTCTGACTTGCATCTGATGCACCAGATGTCTTTCCTCTTATATTTTCCCTTGTATTTATTCATATCTTAAACCTACAGAGACAAGCTAGTTAACTGACTCAAGATTTGACTCATACCTGAGTTGGATTTTCCCATAGGGGTTGATTCTAGTTTCATGGCGATCTCCAACGCCTCAGCCTGTGAAGTAACCTTCTGTTGCATCAGAGGGAATCGAATGTGTGTTAGTAGGGCAGCAATGAACCATTCCTTGTTCTACTCGTTTGGGATATGAAAACTCAATCGGCCTGTCAAGGTCTTAAACCTATGATCAAACTCCCAAATAGGTTCAGCTACTTTCTACTTGATTTCCTTCAGTTATGTAATGCACTGTGACTTTGACTTGGGTTTCTTGAATTTGGAAATCAACGCAGCCTTAATGGCCTTCAGTGGTTTTGGCTGTGCAACTCCTTGGACAAATTTCATGTACCAGCTCAGTGTGTGGTCTCTTAGGGTAGTACTAAACTAAGCTCTCTTTACAGCTTTGGCAGTGACATTCTTAATGCTCCACACAGCTTCACATAGAAAGCAATGTTGATCAGGATCTTCAGATCCATCTCCCCTAAAGGTGGGTAACCTCATCTCATCTGCCATAGATCTTCCTAGGTTTATTGACTGAGTATGTATTGAATTGCTTGTAATAGTGCTCTAAGTTCTCTGATAACTCTAACTACTCTGGTTACTTAGCACTGCTAAAACAACAGGATGAGTAATAGTACTTACTTCAACATCTTGCGCAGTACTTGAAGTTTATGATTCTTCTTAGCAAGGTTCTTCAGTCTTCCCTTCCTTTGCCCAAGCGGACTCTGAATGTTCCTCGTTCAGTAACTCTTCTTCTTCTCCATTGTAGAACCCTTATTTCTATGCTATTGGTTCATGATTATGCTCAAACAAGTTCACCAGAGGAACTTCTCCGAAGGTTCTCCCACTGCACGTATGTCCAACCTCTGTGTCGTTGTCGCTGTCTGAATTCTTGAAAATTATCTTTTCAATCTGGCCAAATACTATATCTTCAAGATGTTCTTCTCATGCAATAACATCTTGATATTCAACTTCAAAAAGTGTAAAAATTTTCCCCTGGGTCCTTTAAATAAATATCTCTATGCTTGGCTATATGACACTACTCTGTCAATAACAAACGCTGTGATGTACCCTCCAATGGTGCTATCAAACACGTGATCTACTGCTCTTGACAAAGTGTTATCAACTCTCTTGACCTTCTTGATCAGCATCAACGTCCAAACCATAGGTGGTCTAGATCTGATCTCAAACTCGATATCTTCTAATCTAGCTAACCACTCAAACTCCTTATGAATTCCTCCAAAGAAAATCTTGTGTATATCAATAAAGATATACTTTCCCAACCAATCTTCCATACTAAGATTAGGTTTCTTGTTGTGGGCTTCTGTGATGTCCTTCTCTTGTTCGTCTATCCACTTATGAATCTTTGTCTTCAATGGAAACCACCTTGACATTCCCTCAAGAAGATCCCCATCCTGGCAACGGAACCATTTTTTGACACAGGGGCAGACCCAGGGTTCAGCTCTAACAGCGCACCAACAAGCCCTAACTACTGGCCCTTTCGAAAACACCTGTTAAGTAGATGCATTCTCACCCGAAGTAGCAATAGGGGATTGCAGGACACAGGTGTCTACAACCAGAGGAAATGCAAGTGGATTCAAGGCAACCACACACGGAGATCTAGCTATTTTTACCAAGCATAAACCTTCTTCGCACAACGATCTAACACAATAATACAATAAAATAATAAAAAGAACACAATATCAACCATAGATACAAGAAATATATGTGGTTCACCCTCTCCCTAGGGATACGTCCACAGAACTGCGTTTCTTGATATTATATGAAAACATACAGTTCTATCTGAGCTCTTAGCTTGCATATCTCTCTCTTCCTCTTATTCCCTCCCCTCCCTGCACACCCAGCTGGAGATCTTACAATACCAGAAGGCTCTCACACTCAGCACTTTTGTTTCTCATAGAAATAATCACTCTATCAACAATAACAATCATAGTGACAACAACTCACCGGACTTTTACCAACCACGATGAACCCCTCTTCTCCCATCTAGTTTCTTATTTATACATTACAATAGCTCTCGAACATCCTTTGGTCGAAACCTAGGTGTCAAAACCCTAAGTACCAAAACCCTAGGTCAACTTGACCCACATTTTTCGAGCTTCGCCAGCCTGTCTTTCCATTTTTCCCGCGAGGTGCTCCAAATAATTCATTGTTGGATTTTTACGCTTGTTGAGTTGTCCTTGATCCATATTTCTTGTTGATCTATTCTCCTCGATATTCTCATCCAATGGCTCATCTTTCCTTACTTCGTTCCTTCTTTTCTGCTTCTTTAACCACTTCGACCTGATCTCAGTCAATGTGTCTTTCACGCAGTTCGCACTTCGTGTTTTCCTCCGTAATATTCACTTTATTTCATAACCAAGGGCCAACATATATCTCCAAAACCCCCAACTTCATGGAGAATGTCTTCATCGGAGCACATTTCTCCCCCGAAGAGAATTGAATCTACACCAAATTTTTTAAGGAATTATGTGATGCTTTTGTCTGGTCTTACGAGGAGATGCCAGGCATCAAACCATTAATTGTTGAGCACAAAATCATGAATTATCTTAATGTCAAACCGGTTCGATAGAACCTTCGCCCGGTCAATCCTCGAAAAGCAACGACGATAAAGGACGAGGTAGAGAAACTCCTCAAAGTTGGTTTCATCTACCCCATGCAATTGACGAAATGGGTATCGAACCCTGTTCATGTCAACAAGAAGAAAGGCATGATTCGTGGATGTATGGATTTATGTGATTTGAACAAAGCTTGCCCGAAAGACAATTTTCCAACCTCGTTTATTGACCAGATCGTCGATGAATGTGTGGGTTGCGAGGTCTCTTCTTTCATGGATAGTTTTTCGAGGTCTAATCAAATTCAAATCAAACCCGAGGACCAACATAAAACGGATTTTATTTTTCCTTGGGGTACTTTTGCATATCAAAAAATTCCTTTTGGCTTGAAGAATGTTGGAGCTACTTTTCAGTGGTCCATGTTGTTTTCTTTTCACGACCTTAGACACATATTCGAGGCATACATGGATGATCCAACATCACGTTCTCGCAAGAGATCCAATCATCCCGCCCATTTACGACTAATTTTTTAGAGGTAACGCTATTATTGGATCTGCTTGAATCCAAACAAGTGCAGTTTTTGTGTGACTTTGGGTCATTTATTAGGTTTCATCATGTCGAGAAAAKGGATCATGGTTTATCCTCTTAAGGTTGAGGAAATAGTTCAATTTCCTCCCCCACACACAATTCCCCAACTTCAGAGTTTACAGGGGAAAGAAAATTTTCTTTGGCGTTTTATCGCTAATTATGTCGAGATTACGAAAGGGTTCATGTGTCTTTTAAAAAATGGAGTCACATTCTATTGGGATGAAGAAGATCATTTTTCTTTTGATGTGTTGAAATGTGCTCTGACATCTGTCCCTGTGCTCAATCCTCTTGATTATGGCAAGGATTTCTTGTTATATTTGGATGTCGTAGAGTCTACAATCGGCATGGTCTTGGTACAAGAGGATGATGTGCTCAAAGAGTACATTATCTATTATCTTATCCGATGCCTAGTTGGACCGGAGCTCAACTACTCACACGTTGAGAAACTTTATTTGGAAGTTGTTCACACTGTCCAACGGTTCTATCACTATATATTACTTCGCAAAAGCACCATTGTTTTCGTCATCAACCCTTTTCAATATGTGTTAATGTGACGGGTTATTGGCGACAAAATCAGTCGATGGATATTTATCCTACAAGAGTTTGACATGGATTTTTTTCATAAAAATCGAAGAAGTCCTTGGTTTTTGCAAAGTTAGTCTCAGAACTGTCGGTCGAAAGTGGTAATGTTTCACCCAAAGAGTCACCAACTAATGGAGATCTTTTTCTGATCGCATCTTCAGACCCTTGGTATGGAGATATACTTGTGTATCTTCAGACTTTGAAGTGCCCCGCTTCTACTTATCACAATGAGCATCGACGAATACGACACCAAGTGCAGAATTATCTCATCCTCGATGACACTTTGTATCGTCGAGGAGTGGATTTCATTCTTCAATGATGTCTTACTCACGAAGAAGCGGAGCTTGTTTTGAACGACTATCACACCAGAGCATGTGGCAACCATTTGTCTAGGTTGGAAACAACCCAAAATATTCTTCGCACTGGATACTTTTGGCCCTCGTTAATCAAATATTGTGTTGAGGGGGTTAAAAAGTGTCACCCATGTCGCATATTCTGTCAAGGGGCATTGATTTCCTATGTTTCTGGTTATTGTTGTCGGTCCCTTCACCAAGTGGGGGATTGATTTCACTACATGTCACCCGTCTTCTATCAAGGGGCATCACTATATCATTGTGGTAGTAGACTAATTTACTAAGTGGGTTGAAGTTATGTAGACATTTAAAAATGACAAGGAAATTGTCTCCCTTTTCGTTTTCAATTAGATAGTATCTAGATTCGATATCCCGAAGGAGATTGTCACTGACCATGGAAGTCACTTCCAGAAAAAAATGATGACCAGATTAACATCAAAGCTTGGGTTTAAACATGAACATTCGTTAGCCTATTACCCACAAGTGAATGGTCAGGTTGAAGTTGTGAATAAGTCTCTCAAGACTATTCGTCAATGAACGATCAATTCGGCCAAGTCAAATTGGCATTTGATGTTATATTCGGCGCTATGGGGTTATCAAACTTTTGTAAACACTGCTATTGGTTCTTCACCTTTTCAACTCGTTTACGGGTTGGGGGAAGTATTTCCCATTGAATGTCAAATCTCATCTCTGAAGTTGGCAGTGGAACTATTGCCTGACATGACACTGCTTGAGGAATGTCTTTTATATCTCGAGCAACTCGATGAGAAGTCGAGATGCGGCCTTGGCTAACAAGGCTCATAATAAATGGGTCAAGTGTCAATATGATTGGTTCGTCTTCCCTCGCATTTTGTCTGAAGGCAATATTTTCTTGGTCTACGACCAAGACAAAGATCCCTTGGGGGAAGGAAATTTCAAACCCATGTGGTTCGTACCTTTCCTTGTGAAAGAGGTCTTAGAAAGGGGTGATTATCATCTAGTTGATTTCGAGGGTAATTCCTTAGAGGAGCCTAGAAATGGGCTCTACATTAAGAAATATTTCTCTTAGGTCAGTCGCCTGAGCATGAATTCTTATATATATGTATAGTTTTTTATACATTTTTGTCTTTTTGTTTTATAGACGTGTATTTATTTATGTTCTCTTTTTCACTGTGGAAGATGTCAAGTGAATTGGAAGTCTATGTTGGTTTCGCAGACGACACTAGCTAACACACTCGAAGGCTTGCTTCCGTAGCTTAGGTGATTTTCACACATGGGGGCCAGTTTCTATCTTCTGGAGGTATTTGTCTAGGAGAATTAACCAATAATTTTTTTGAGTACAGTGCAGTGATAGAATTACTATGTGATGCATTGTCACATGGTATTTCTCACCTCTTTTTTTATTTAGATGCTCAACTGGTCATGTCCCAGTTAAATGGGGTTTACCATGTTTATGATCCCACTCTTCACCAATGATTCCTTAGGGTACGTCTCTTAGAATGATCTTTTGATTATATCACTTATATTCATGTTCCTAGGAAATTTAACCATCTAACTGACACATTAGCTAATCAAGTTTTATATTGGAATTTTTCTCACATGTAAAAGTAAAACACACACATACACATGTAAATACATTTGTAAAAATGTCATCCATAAGATAGAAAAGATGTATATATATGTCCAAAAAATAGTGTCATGAGTACAAAGTGGGCATTAAATCCTCAAAAATAGTTGGCATACATCGTCCAAAAAATACTGTCATAAGTACAAAGTGGGCATTAAAGCCTAAAAAATAGTTGGTATACATCGTTGGGCTTAAGACCTAAAATACTTAGTACAAAAAAGTTCTCTTAGAACATAAGTTCTCCGGCACTATCTAAGGTCTAAGCCTATTATCCCTATTGTAGTCAAATATGGCATTTGCAAGACACCAAAATAGTTGGACCCAAGTCCTGGGCACTCCCACTACATGTGGTTGCATAGCCAAGGGAAGGTCCTCGATCTCTGCCATGGGTACTGCATGAGTGAGATCTGTCAGCTTTCTCTCTACTCTCCATGACACTCTCTCAGCCTCTTCGGCTAGGGGTCCTCCTACTCCCGTTGGTTCGGCCTCTAGTCAAGGACAACGTCTGGTCCTGGCAAATTCTAGTAGCCCAACTGGTCCCGCATCTTTATATAACATATCTTTAACTTAGTACTTTGACATACATATAAAAAGGATAATATATATATAAAGTTAAAAATTTAATATTTTTTAAAAGAAATGTGTTACCTATCTCGTCGTGCTCCTTTCAAGGGGGCATGCGCATGTCAGGATCTCTAAGGAAACTAATCCCTACATAGGGATAGTCCTCTATGACTGGAATCTGACGGGCCCACCAGTCAAAACATTTATCATTGAATGCCTCATGGATTCTTCCTCCACCCTATCTAGGCAAAAAAACTGCCCACCTACACAACGTTGGGAAGGAGGCAATATTCCCATGTATTTTCTCTCTTGAGCAGAGACTAGCACTCTCTTGAAGAAGAAGGAGCATAAAACTATGCCAAACCCGAAGTTCTTGTTTTTTTTCCTACGACAGTTTGTAAGTTGTTTCTTCATGCATGTTAGCATGGTAGTATTCCAGTTGAAAACAACAGCCTCTAAACATTGAAATACACAGTGCATCTGTGCATAGGAAGCCTAATGGAGTGGTGTGGATCATGTGATCTGCCTGATCATGAATAAAACGAAGTGAAGAGAGAGGTTGTTAATCTTGTTAATTGGCACCTGAGAACCTACTTTCTCAGTACCAACCTCACAATACATCCTGATGTAATATTCAATGTTGTACGACCCTGAGGGAAAAGTCCTCAGGTTGATCGATTCCCCTCCCCTAGAGAGGTCGGCCAAGAAGTAAATGTCCTCTATGGTTGGGGTCAATGATTGACCCTCTAGCATAAATTCCTCTGCATCAAGATTCCAATACTCTACCAAATCATTGAGCATCCTCAATTGTGCCCTCATGAATGAACACTGGAAAAATTTACACAAGCCACATTGTTTTAGCAAAGCAATGGCCCTGAGATCCTCCTCAACGAAACCATCCATCTCTTCATATTCCCTTTCTCTCAAGTGAAGATACATCCTGTCACACACAAGTCGAAGACGTTTTAGTTTTTAATTGTTTTATTTTTTAAACTTTAAAGAGGGCATACATGGGTTGTCTTTAAGACAGTCACGTATGTACGTGGGTTGAGTATTACTCTACCTACGTACATATGCGGGTTGAGTGTGGACAACCCACATACACAGAGTCACAACCATTTTACAAGGGTACACCCCTCCTAAACACAAAATTAAACATACATAAATGAATTAAAATGAGGGATCGAATGTTTTATACTTACTTGGTCCAAGTGTGAGGTTTTTTCGTCCACCATAGCTCCTGGAATTCACGTTTTGATGAAAGGGTTTTTTTACTTGTTTTCTTGTTTTCCAAATTCCAATGGTAAAAATGAGTTGACCACCTCTATTTATAGACTTTTTTGGCCCTTTTTGCCCTAATTTGGTCCCATTTTTTCACTTTTCATGACTTGGTGGCTACTTGAGTTCTCTTTTGAGTTATTTTTGGGTCATTTTGATGGATTTGTCCTTTCAGTTTGGTAATTCTCTTGATATGGGTTACATCTATATCATCCCATCATAAAATTCATTTTTTCAACTTTTTCATGTAGGTTAGGTTTTCACTCCCCGCATTCTGCATATTGTTGAATTTTCCACTTTTCCATGGGATCGATCCCACCGAAGTACGACACAGAACCTTCTTTGATGCTTTGGAAGTGTCATAATTAGGTGGTAGAGCCTACCTCTACATGGATGCCCTAGGTAGATCCTTTGTTTCATTTTTGGCATCCATGCTATGAGTGTTATCTATATTCTTGGGAGTCCTTGTTAGTCCTGCCATGATTACATATTGAAGCCTCTTTCTTCTTTCTAGTCATCATTCTTGGCCTTACCCACGAGACTCCCTAATGATCATTATTTGTTGTTTTTCAAGATATCTTAAATTTTGAAAGAAACATCCAACGAGACAGTATTTATTCTTTTTGATCTCGTATGGATTACTTAAGAAAATAAGCCCCCTTGGAGTCTTTTTTAAGCCCTTTTCAGACTCTCAAAAATTGAAAATATTTTTGAGCGATCTTGTTGTCCTTCATGCTTTCCAAACTCAAATTTGAAGGCACATTTGTCCGATGGTAGTTTACCCCTTTTTCAATCCAGACGAATAATTTTACGAATAAAGGTATACCCTAGGAACTTTGGTTTTCTAGGAGAGTATTCTCAAGTGTAAGTTTAACCCTTTTTTTGGCCTGAGGGAATAAATGTTTGAAAAATGAACATTCTCCTTGGTTTTGGTTTATCTCTTTTTCAGGCCTTGGAGATTACTTACGAAAAAGGAACCCCCTCGGAGTCTATATTTAAGCTCTTTTTAGACTCCCTAAATAGGAAAATATCATTGAGTGACCTTGTTCCTTTCACACTCATTAATTGGTCCAAAATGAACATCTATTTGGCATGACTTTAACCCTTTTTGTTGGATCATGTTGTCATTGATGCCAATGGTTTGATTGATTGATGTCAAGTGATTGATTGATGTTAAAGGATTTATTGATTGATGATTGATGTAATATAATATGTATTTTCCTTGATGAGAATGCATAGGTGAATATGGATCAATGAGTTGTCATTGATATGATGAATATGGATCAATGAGTTGTCATTGATACATGATGAAGATGGATCAATGTGGTTTCATTGGTATATGATGCATTGTTGGAAAAATGTATAGATGATGCATTATTGTCTTACCATGATTGATAAGGTGCACAAATGGATGAACTCCAAAGTGGTCTCCTTATGGTGAAAGCCCTCACGGGAAGATGCTTTGTGGATTGAGTTAACCTAGAAGAATAGTTGGAGGACCCATGCTCTCATTATTGTCTTATCATGATTGATAAGGTGAAAAAATGGATTAACTCCAAAGTGGACCCCTTATGGTGAAATCCCTCACGGGAATACGCTTTGCAGATTGAGTTATCCTAGAAGAATGGTTGGATGGACCATGCTTGTATGTGGTATAATAAGATGAAGATC
>SNQJ01S0187799.1:0-18424 GCA_010110895.2 Picea sitchensis | reverse complement strand
ATAAGGGTTTCCAAGTATGTTGAGTAACCTGCAAATGGTGAAGTACCTTCCTGAGACACGAGAAAAACAAGCATGCATTGCAGCATAATCACTTGGACAAGAAAGTTAATATTTTTGTCCCTAAAACCAGATCTTAGTAACAATGCATATCAACAATAAAATGACATTACAAGCTGCAAAATAAATGCTATAGATCAAGTAGAAGATACAAGAGAAAGACTAGTTAATGACTAGCTAAACTCAAGATGAAAGACCAATATTCTAGCATGAAAAGATAAGGTTGTTGTAAACACTTGTCTGCAGAAAATTATATCATCCTTGTGGATGTAACATTCAATGTATTACAGAAATAAAATCAGCCATTGAAAACCCTCCAAACTTTGCCAATAAATGTGCTAGACCAAGAAGATTAAGTGTGCAAACTTTGGGCAAATTCTAATGGTTCATTAGGGAGTTATTCAAGAAAATGATTTAGAGTTTATGCAGCCCTAGTGTCTCAATATGCAATTTTATAACAGAATAAATAATTATTCCTTTGATGGGGACTCCCTAGTGTCTTTGAGGTGCCTAAAGCACAAAGAACATAATCCAAGTTGCAAGACGTAAAAATGATGAGAAATTATGTTTCCCAATGCAATATTTTGTTTCTCCAATGCAATACTAGTGCCTTTAGTTATGGGTTAAAGGGGTCACAAAGAAATATCTAGGGTTACTAAATCCTTGGTGGTGTAAACCCTCTTACTTCCCAAGGAAAGTAGCCTAATTAGGGTTTGAAGATGAGGGGTGTAAATCTTCTTACTTCCTCAACTAAACCCTTGCAAAAAGACTTTAAAATCTTAACAATTATGGTGGAAACTAGGATAGGGGTGTATATTCTTATACTCCCTATATAGCCTTGGAAAAAACAACCTTATATTGAATTATAAATGATAATAACAAAGTAAAGAGACCATACCATTTAAGAAAACGCATTAACATGCCAAAGTAAACCTCCACAAAAGAAAGAGAATGACCTCCTAGAGATAGTGCACCATCATCATCATCAAACCATAACCAAAAAGAATTATTCCATAGCACAAGAAGCAAAATACTCCAAGTGTAGCGAAAATTTCATATCAATACTTCTCACAAGAGGGAGAGTTATATTAAAATGAGATCTTATGATCTCGTATTTATACAAAATGTCACTAAGGTGACTTGGCCACATATTTAGGGGTAAACCACAATACTAGGGGTCAACAAACCTAATATTTCCCCCTTAACAAAGTAATTCAATTAAAATTCACTTTTTCACATAAGAAAACCCTAATTTATAAGGACTTCACCCCTTTAGGGGACGTTTTGGCACTAAAAGGAGGTCGTTGGTGATAGAGGAGAGTGGAGAGGCTTCCCAAAGCCACTTGTCAAGAATCAATATGACTTCCTTCATGATTCCTTCAAAACGTATGTGTGCCAATGCATGTCACCTCACCACCAAGCCCTAACCCCCCTAGGTGATGTCATGATTCTAGATGTGACGTTTTACCTCTCCTAGGAAAACATTTTGGCATGTGGGGGCTAGGATACATCATTCAAGTCATATTTAAGACCTTCCAAGTTTGATCTTTCTCATCCGGCATATGGTCCCTTGGCATCTGCCTGTGGGATTCAAGCCCCATGGAAGCCCAAGCTAGGCTTGTTCATCCAAAATTGTCCACCAACTAGGTCCTGCAAATACAAATAAGCATGCCCTCCAAGGATCTCAAGTCATAAAATCATGATAAGAGAATCCAATCAATAAATGATTCACCTAAGCATGTGCATCAAAGATCATTATATCAAACAATTAATTGCTCAAATACATTATGCGACTTTTCAAGTTTGAATATGGGAGGGTTGACGAGGTGTCCTATTGGGTAGATATTTCCCTAGGTCAAGGATAGTTTTCAATAGATCCCTCTCTAAGCCATGTAAAGTGGGTGAGGTGGTTGGGGTCAAGACTCAATTGGCATAGGGCTCATGACATACAATAGGTCATAGTGTCTCATTCATGGGTGTATTTGTAGAGGGTGTGTGGTACCTTCATCCGTAATGCACTTTTTTCCAAGCCCATTATTTGTCATCATTTTATTCTTTCATAATTTTAAGGAAAATTTGAAGGCCATTTCCCTGGCATGGTTTCCATATAATCTCAATTTCTCCCACAAACACTTAGTGGAAATGAGAAGGTTGTCTTGTGATGAGACCGCCTTTCTCTCATCCATGTAACTGAGATCCATTACCCTAGATTGGTAACTAGATGATGGTAATGTCATACCACTAGATATGCATCAACATGATAGGTCGTCTCATGATGAGACCTCTTATCCTTCAAATAACCCTTTAAGAATTTTTAATCATATTTTATTGTGGGTCCCCCTTTACTCAAGATAAGTGTTTCATTGCTTTCTTGGGTGATCCATGGGTGAAGCATCTAGAAGGTTCATATATAGGATTTTATATTTCACCCAACATCAATCCCTTTGGGCATTTATCCCCTTCTTCCCATAGAATGAGGGACATCCCCTTCTTGGGTCAATACACCCTAAAATCCCAAGAGATAAGGAAATGGGGGAAACAGTGATGGAAAGTGGTAAGTATGATCGGGAATAATATGATGGCTCTTCAAGGGAGTTCCCAGTATCAAACTCATCCCCAAGGAATACCACTTTCTAGGGAACAATGTTAACCACCAAGGTGAAGCATGGAAAAAGGAATAATTCCCAAGCATATATCATGAAATCTAGAGAAATCTAAGATACTACAACATACTCAAATGTCTTAAATATTGAAATGATACTTACCATAATATTGACTTGTACCTCATAGGGCAAGGCTTACTGCCTTCCAAAATCCAACTAATGTGGTGGATTCCATCTGGAAATATGTAACCATCGGACGTGGTGGTGAGAAGGGTCTCCATCTGTGCAAAAGGATATTGTCGGTCATGTAGTCTCTCAACACTTCATATTTGCAATCTGAGGGCCTCAAGACATAATATCCTTAGTTATCCACAAAATGGGAATAACACATCACAGCCAAATAATTTGATATATGAAAGCAAATGCTTCTTACCAAACTATACCTCATGTGGATTCGAGTCACCTAGCATTGATGAAGGAGAACTATTTACCAAATTACTTGAAGTGTTGACTTCCTCTACCCAAAATTTGTGTGTGAGCCCAGCACCACTGATCATGCTTCTTACATTATACATCAATGTTCTATTTATTCTTTCAATGAATCCATTTTTTTGTGGGGCATATGGTGTGGTATTTTTTTGTGCTATGCCACACTTCTTGTAGAATTGCTCAAAATCCTTTCCATGGAATTCACCACCACTGTAATTTCTTAGCACCTTGATATTCTTATCTGTCTGGTTTTCCACAAGAAATTTAAACTCTTTGGATTACTAGAAAACCTATGATTTATTCCTTAGGAAATATATCCATGTCGTCCTTGAAAACTTATCTATGAAGGAAACATAATACAAGGATCCACCAAGTGAATGGATTGGTACAAGCCCAAACACGTCATTATGTATCAATTCAAAAATCCTCTTTTCCCTTGTCACTCCAAATGGGAACCTAAATTGATTTTGTTTTCCATATATGAAATGTTCAAAAACATTTACTTCCAAATTACAATTAGCAAAACCTTCAACCACACCTTTGTTTTTCATAGCTCGAATTTCTTTTTTCCCAATGTGTCCCAAAATCTAGAACATGGTCGGGTCAACTTGATGAAGAATAGTTGAGTCAATTTGTATCAAATCAACCCAAGTTAAGTCGAGTTGAGTCAACTTCAAGAATAACGATGTTGTTGCATCCAGTCTATTCAACATTCCCTAACAACTTTTATAGGGTTCAAATATGAACTCCTTTCATTAACACCATTGTTCCCCTTACCATTTTGCACATACCCTTCTGAAATAGAGTAACCACACCTGCATCACTCATCTTCCTGATAGATATCACATTTCTTGTCAAACCTGGAATGTGTATCACACATGGAAGGGTTTTGTTATAGTCCAAAAATGCCACATCAATGCATCCAAGACATTGGCGCATCCATTTTCATCCTTAGCCAAGGATATTGTTGAGGTTTCCTTCTAAAAAACAACTTTTTGGATAATGTATGCGTCCTGTTGCACTATTATTATACATACATACGTGTGATGCATGCTATTCCGCATGCATACATATGCATGTTGCATGTTAGTTAGCACGTGTTTACCTCCAAAAAATGCAAAAAATGCAAAAAAAAATAAAATTACGCATATTTCGACAGATTTTACAGGCTATGGAGGGTTTCCTAACCATTTTACCCCCCATAGCCCTTCCCCACACCGAATAACCATATTTTTCTCATTAAAAAAGGGGTCTAGGGGAGTCATTTAGAGATATGAATAGGAGAATAAGAAAACTCTACCAAAATCCTTCCCCTCTCATTGCCCAAGTTTTGCATCTAGTTTTGAGTTTTATCCTCAGCTTTCCCCTCCATCCATTCTCCCTATACAACCCTTCCTTCTTCCCATGTTGAGAAAATGGCTTTGGAAGATGTCCATGATTTCCAAAGGTTATGTCATTACATTCTACTTCACAATACCACCATCATAGATATCGTGAATCATTTTCAATATGTGTTGACATGACGGGTCATCGATGGGAAGATTAGTCGATGGATAGTCATCCTTCAAGAATTTGAATTGGACTTTGTTTTATTTAGACTCTTCCTCATCCAATAATTTTGGTTGTCGATTCATCCCCCAAGAAAAAATATCCCCCTTCATATCTCTCATATTCGCAGAACCATTCTATGTGAGGTGTCATATGAAATGATGTTCCTGAGTCGATCAACCAAACATCCTGATATGAATATGTATTGGTCAACACCAGATACACATCACCTCCTTTATCTAGAGTAGTCTTTGTCTCAATTTACTACTTCTTTCCAGATCTTGTACCGACTTTTGTTTCCTTTGAATTGCAATCTTTCCTTTAATTCCCAACTTTAATGCATTTCTAACATTCTCTCATCAATTGAACTAAGGATTTACATCTACCCTTCGACTTAGAATTTCTAACAAATAATTTACCTTTATCTCTATCAACTAGTCGACCTCTCACCATCAAGGAATATTTGGTAAATCCTTCCATGTTCTTCCATCTCATATATTCTAAACGTAAATATGCAACCATGTCTTTTGGTGCTAGTGTGGTCAAATTACTCCCTATAGCCACAACTAAGTTATCCTAAGAGTATAACAAATAACATAATAGGATAATACATTTATCCTCCTTAATGATTTCAATATCCATAGACAATAACTAAATTATTACGGTATTGAATGCATCTATTTTCTCTATTACCGAGATCTCATCACTCATCCTCATAAGGTACAACATATTTCAAAGGAACATCTTGTTTACCAAGGATTTTAACTAGTACAAGCTTCCCAACTTGTCCCACTATTTCTTTTCAGAGTCTTCACCCGAGAGATTCAAAAATACCAAATTTTCAAGACATACTCAAATCATACTCCTTTCCCTTCTTTCTAGTTTCTACCATTCTTCCCTCAACATACCCTTCAGAATGGTTACTAGGCATATCGCTACCCATTATTCTCGATCTACAAGGAGATATTCAATTTTAAGATTCCAAAGCTTAAAATTTTAGCCATTGAATTTTTTTATCTTTATCCTTGAATTGGTTACCATTCTTTAAAGAACAACTTTAAATATTACTGACTTATGACTCCCACTGGACTGAGGTTTAGCTCATGTTACCCCCCCCCTTGCCTAGGTATAACTAGAGGATATCATGTCTTGTGGCCTATAATGGAGAACATGATCCTGACCATGATGATGATTAGCATGTCCACAGATGGAAGCCCACCAAACTCCCTCATTCACCGTTACAACTACACATCAACGAAGGCTCATCACATTCAAGAAACCCAGAGTATGGGGGATGGTAATCCATCATCACCACGACGTGTGTTAGTCATGTTTTAATTCAAAGTGTTTTGATTAATCTGTCGGTCATGTGGATGGGGATATTTGGTTGAAGTTGGATAATGGATCACTAGTTTGGAAAATTGTGTCAATTTCCATGTTTCACCTTGGTGGTCAACTTTTGTGCACTAGTCCTGTGTTGTCACCACCTAGGGAAAAGGGATACTACCGAGGGGCCCTCTCAAGGGTAACATTTTGATCCCCTCCATACTTACACTTTCCATCTTGGATCCTCTCATAGTGTACTAAAATTTGGCAATGGGTCATGGTCCACTCTCTTATGAGAAGAGGGGTTGAAGGCACAGAGGTTGTTTTGTAGTTGCTAYGAAAAGAATAAGAAAGTGATGATAAATAAAGAAATAAATGATAGCAAAGAGTACCAACAAAATCTATTCCAAACTTGAGCTCTACTCTTTCAGTGYTCACCCTGGTCCAAAAAATGCAATACTAATGACTTGAAACCTTACAAAGGGGACTTGCAAATATATAATAAAATGGGACTTAGAAAAAGGAAACAAGGGGGATTGGAAAAAATATCACGTAAATATGGGGTAACTCAAGAGAAAGCACACGCTCCATAAAGGCACTCATAAAAATGGATTCAAATGACACCATTATCCATGACGTAATATCTAAACCATATCACTTTCACACTTACTATTGAAGGGTTTTTACTTTCCCTTGTCATTCTAGGGACCTATCCCTCTACTTGGGTTATTTTATTTCATGTCTACATGGCACACCCAATAGGGTTGGATGAAGGCCCTCCCATACTTAAACTTGGAAACTCACATGGGGTCCTAGGATTATGTGATGCTTGAAGGGGATACTAAGGTGAATTGTCTTGCATGGCTTATATCTTAAGTTGCATCTTACTTTGCATGTTTTAAGGACTAGTGTTTCTTATCAACTTTGGATAACCATGTTTCATACTTTGGTTTGTTTTGGATGGCCCTATTGGACCCTTCTTTTTTGGAGAAGACTCAATTTTATGGAAATATCATAGTATTGCGGGAAAAGCGGAGAAAACTAGCAGAAGGCTACGACTGGCGGAAAATAGAGAAATTCAGTGAAAATCCAATGGAAAGTGATGCGTCAGAATGTCGGCGAGAAAATAATATATGAGACATCTGGACATAATAGTGGAATAATTCTGAAAATTTGAGAGAATTTCAAAAGAAGGAAGAATAAAGAAAGCACAACACTAGAATGAAGAAAGAAAGAAGTCCACGGAAAAACCTGATAGCAAGGATTTATGTAACGAGTTGAGATTAACTTAGTAGGGGATTAGTTGGTTAATGATTCATTATGGGTTCTTGTTGTGAATCGATATCATTCTTTTGTTTTGTTTTTCTTTCTAGCTCTCGACTATTGTATTGATTTCAAAGTTACGAATACTATAAACATTTGTTGTAATCATAGCAACTATGGGAAAACCATGTATTGATTTTATAGTTGATATTCTCTTCTCTATACAAGATGGAAATGGTACTCAGTTTCATATGTTATGAAATTATATGAATATAAGAGATGATTAGACCCCTAAATGTTTTATAAATGGTGTATGTATCTTGATGAACCGTGTATGCTTCTATTGCGCAAGTCTATGTTATGTATCCTGGATCTTTTCACTACGTACATGCCATTGTTGATTTGTATGTTTACTTTACTTTCCATAGATATGTTCATGTATGAATTATGCATCATTGTATGTGTTGTGTAACTCCATTTAGACTGTGTTTTCCCTTTTTACCGTCCCAAACCCATGATCAATTAGTTGGGTTGTGTTCTTCCCACCACAATATTCTCTTCAACCTCGCTCCATTTCACATAAGTCTCGGCAGTGCTTCGGGTGAGACATATTTCCCTTGTGGAAGGTTGAATATGCCAGTGCTTTACACTATAGTGGTGCCTTTGTTGGTAAACTTTGAGAACCCTAGTCTCCAATCAAGCGCCAACAAATGGTTCCATTGTCGGGGCCTAATTTCTGAGCAATCTTTCAGAGGATGCAACATCGTATTTTTAAGTCGGAAATTGACAGGTGGTAGAAACAAAGGTGCGACGAGTTCATATTTCAATCAATTGAGTTATGACAAAAGATTTTGAGGGTTATGAAGGACATAGTCTATTATTCTGAGCCAGCCACTGATCAGTACGAAATATTCTGGATCTAGTTTCCAGATGAAGTCTTTCAGTGTCTCGATTAATTACAAGAATCACCTGAGTTTAAAGATCATGTAATGAGAAGGCTCCATTGGAATGTTGCACAGCTAGCTGCCCTCCATCGATTGGATCACCCAATTTTTGGTGTGGTATATGTTTGGGTCAATACTAGGCTAGATGGATACATCATCAAATTTGTTGCAGAGACTCACCAGTCTTTTTCATAAGAAGAAGCGGTGTTTTATGAAGGCCCCCGAGGAAAACTATTGCGGGAAATTCCTTTTTGGATGAAGATTTTGTTGCAAAAAAGAAGGATTGTTTCCTATTCCGTCAAGGGAGATGGAAGTGTAAACCCATATGCATGAGGGGTGGGTGATTTAGGCAAATATTTCATGAGTTAGGTTATGGAATTTCTTGAAATATGGGGGGTCGTCATCGTCATGCGAAAAGTGAAAGAGATGAACACGCTCTAAGAAGGGTTGTTATTATTCAAAAGAATTGGCGAGAGAAGTTGAGAAAGTCGATGAATAGGTCAGATCAGTCGCATATGATGGTTGACCTCAAGATCAATCGTATGAAAGAACTGGAGAAATGCAGGAGTTGCAGATACATGGAAGATTGGCCAGTCGCTAGTTGAAGAAAATATTTGGAGAGAAAGATGAAAATTATGAAGGAAGAAGAAGAGCAGCAGTTAGGATTAGCACCATTTCATGAGAACACGACTCATTCATAACACTTGAAGGAGATTCAGGATACTCAATACTTTCTACACCAGAAGATGTTGAGTCTGGTCAAGGAAATGGCACAATGTTGCACAACTACGTGACCCCCCCCCCCAACTAAAGAATTTCATTACAAAAGAAAATAAACCAGCCTTGGATCACCCCCACCCTCAGCGCCTTCTACAAATCTGGTAAATTCTACACTGAATCCTAAAATAATTTATATTGTTTCTCACATCTATAATACAATAAGTTTGAATTATAGTAGTAGAGGAAGTGGGGCAACTTCTTCAGCTCTAATATATCGAGGATCATCAAGATTTATATTGATAGGATCTGTCAGTTCTCAGATGGGAAATCAACATGCAGGCTCACTCACCTGATACCCAAAAATTTTGGGTAAAGGGGATGAGGATGTTGAGCAACATTGGTTCTTATGTGAGGCTATCTAGAGCTCTCGCAGAACTCTAGATGCCAATAAACTAGTCAGATTCGAGACCACATTGAGAGGTATAGCATTAAAATGGTTCATGAAGTCCATTGATCCCGAGAATCCCCAAGGGACTCCCCCAGGACAGCCCTTTAATCTTACTCAGGTCAAATAGATATTTATTGCATATTTTTTCCTACCTCAATCTAAACAACAAACCCTCTTTGAGTTGTGGAAGATCAAGCAGAGAGATGGGGATTTTTCTTGGGATTAAAACCAACTATTTAAATATGCAATCGGGAAGCTAGAAAAATTTGTTCCCAAGAATCACCAGTGTGAATGGTTTATCCAGGGGATTTTTCCTTTGAATTGGATTCCATTAACTCAACAAAGACTAGCCACTTTGGGTGAAGCATTAAAATGGGCCATGAAAATTGAAGCAATGGTCAGATACCCTCGGAATTTGTACATGATGAGATCCCAAGAAGATAATAATATTACACAATTCCAAATATAGAATTTCATGTTGGCTGAGAAAATTCAGGATTTGGCCCTACCTAGAGGAGGTCGACCACAAGTTTGGTGCACTATTTGCTACACCAAAGTTCATATGATGATAAAGTTTCCAAGATCATGGGGTGGAGGAGTTGTGAGCAACCCTATGCCTCCACCACTAGTCGAACCATCAAGCGGTGGTGTGCAAGTTGTGACTGCGGCATCATTCCATGCACCTGTGAAACTCCATTCCTTCTCGAATTAGCAAGGGGGTCAACCCAACAAGTATTGTGAGATATGAGGACACCATGTACATTCTCCAAGACATTGCTCCATTTTACAAAAATTACACATCTATCCCAAATACAATGTACCGTGAATTTTGTGAGTCGACTACCCATACCACCAAGAAATGTCATGCTTTAGATGCTCTTGTAGATAGAATAAACCACTCTTCCTTAAGGATTAACGAATACCCTCAACATTTTGGAGAAGTTCGCAGAGGCAGAGGATATTTCAGAGGAGGTCGATCTGATGGCAAAGGACCCACTCACTACTACAACTGTGATGAATAGGGCCACCTTGAAAGAGATTTCCCACATTCGAGGATACCACGGTGCGCACACTATCGAAACAATACCCATGCTACTAAGTATTTTTTGACCTGATCGCATGATGGGAAGATCGTGCAAGAGAAAGCGGAACCAATTTAATAAACTTATAACTTGGACCAATTGTGGAAGAGAGGCATTCCAACATTCATGTTATAACAAGGGGAGGCGCAAAGACCGGTGTCGATGTTGAACATATTAATCAAGATCATATTCAAAAGGTAGTTCCTAAACCCTCATATGATCCTATAAAACAAAAGGAATTGTTTCAGAATGCAGTAGAATTGTTCCGCCAGATGTCTAACTCTGCGATCCCAGAAGTTGTGATTCCAAGCTATACCCCTCCCTGTCAAGTTGCATAAAATTTGGTCCCATCCAAGGGCCCATCATATGATTCAAACAACATTATTTCCTTATGGTTTCAATTCTTTTTTGATATCCTAAATGATGAACACCTTACCTAGAAGTTGTGGAACACCATTAGCAGAGCCCTGGGAGTTGAGGGCAATGTAGAGGGATCTCTAGTTGTTAATATGCCCGAGAAGAATGTTGGTCAAACACAGAGACGAAAGAAGAGGCCAAGACACAAGTTTAGACTAAATTCCCATATTGATGGTTATGAAATTAACGATGCCATGCTAAATTTGGGCTCATATTTTGATATCCTACCAAAGAAAACATGGGAAGCTATGGGAAAACCCATGTTGGTCTATTCCCTAATTCAGTTGCGCATGGAGAACCAGCATTGTATTTACCCAATACAGAGGCTAGAAAATGTTGAAGTGTATCTAGCTAGATTCAAGACTATTGTTGACTTTGAATTCATTGATATCATGGGGGAGAAGGATCCATATCTAACCTTGCTTGGAATTGACTGGGAATACAACAATTATGCCTTGATCGACCTCAAGAAATAATCCATGACCTTCGAAGAGGATGGTATGAAATTGTTTCAACCTTTAGATCCATACCTAGGACCACAATACATCGAACCCTTGGAAGAAAACATGGATCCTGATGTCTTGGATCATCTCTACACTGTGACTAAAGGAAAATGCGCAGACTACATTAATCCTATCATGGATGGTTCAATCAGTTGGTGAAGTATTCAGTATTTCGAGGAAGATTTAGAGGTCACTTTCGCAAACTGACAGTAGGGGTGTTATGAAAAAATCTCAAGACAATACGCCACTATTCGAGAATCTAGGTGGATTGGAACTGAAATCCACAAGCATCCATTATATGACAGACTCTCTGATTTATGCGCTTTACTGGTCGAAATGGAAGAAAATGTTGGGGTGGAATAGAGGATGTCGGCACTTGATATCGCTTTTTGATCCTCCCTAGCTCGTTCGTGGGCCACCCACAAAAGTAACCTACCTTCATGAGAGGATATCAAGCTTTCCCTACAACAATGATTTATCCCTCCTTCCCAAGTTAGTTAAGATGATCAAGACCAAAAATTGAAGACTCTCATTCTTACCCTCGACACATATGATGGATCTTCATATCCACAGGAGCATGTTGTGCAATGTGTTAGAGTGTGGACAACCACACAACTACCCCGGGGTTTTTGGGTACACCAATTTGTTCATTCACTTGGACCAATCCCCACAGCCTGGTATATACATGAAGAAACCCAAAGAAAACCCCATTGTTGGGATGTCCTCCAACACCAATTTTGCAAGGATTTATCTTTTACAAGTCCCCCAAACTTACTTTAGCATTGTAACGAATAAAAATATTTTTATTCACATAAGTTAAAACCCACCTATCCCCTTATAGTTTGCTCTGCGCATAAACACCTACTTTGTTCTAGCTTTCACCCATCTCTTGAGCCAAAAAATCATGGTGTTGCACCACTACCTATTTATTGTAGTAAGGTTGATACCGCCCCAGATGATCCCAAATATTTACAAGACCTTAAGCATCTATCCTTTAAATAATTTGAAGGCACTAGCGTTGTTGGGGATACCATTTCTCCTGAAGCTAGTAGCTCCTACACTAACCCTGTGAATTTGTGCAAGGTTAATATAGGCACTATGGAGCATCCCAAGCTAGCCTCTATAGGGGATTATTGGGATGAACATACCATGACTAAAATTCAGGCCCTATTGAGGGAATATGAGGACCTATTTCCCACCATCTTCTCGAAGCTAAAGGGAATTAAGGGAGATCTAGGTGAAATGAGAATTGAACTGAAGCCTAACGTGAAACCTATTAAGCATCGACCATACCATCTAAACCCCAAAGTCAAAGAAAAGGTCAAGAAGGAGATTGATCGGATGCTTGTTGATGGGTTGATATTCCCAGTGGATGAGGTTGAGTGGATCACACCTATTTTCATTCAGAGCAAAAAGGGTACGGAGGATATCAAGGTTTGTGTTGCCTATTGGAGCTTGAACTATGCCTTTGTTCATGACTCATTTCCAACTCCTTTCAGTGACAAATTTTTAGATTAGGTTGCAGGAAGGGAAGCATATTCATTTACTGATGGATTTTCTGGATATCACCAGGTAAGGATTGTAGAAGTGGATAAGAAGAAAAATACCTTCACGACAAAGTGGGGGTCACTTACTTACAACGTAATGTCATTTGGGCTCAAGACTGCCCCACTAGTTTTTTCTCGGATCATGATTGCCACATTCTATGAATTCATCCATAAATTTCTTGAAGTCTATTTGGATGATTGGATGGTATATATTCTACTAAAAGATAATATTGGTCTCTTGCGGCTAATGTTGGATTGATGTCGCCAGCTATAGATTTCCCTTGATCTGAAAAAGTGTATATTTTGCGTACCATTTGGGAATATTATTGGCCATATCCTTTGTAGGGAAGGAATGTTGGTGGACCCTGAAAAAGTTGCAGTCATCCTCAATATGCCTCCTCATACCTCTGTAAAGAAGTTGCAAACTACCTCGAAACATATTGGATACTACCATTGGTTTATAATATGCTACACGAGTATCACAACACTGTTGGAACAATTACTTAAGAAATATGAAGGATTTCATTGGAATTAAGTTTGTGATAAAGCATTTGACACCTTGAAGGAAAAGTTGAGTACAACCACCATTTTTACTTTCCCCAATTGGGTCATGAAGTTCCATGTGCATATCAATGCCTCCAGCATTTTGTTAGGGGCTATCCTTATGCAACCTGGGAAAGGAAATCTGGATCATCCTATCTACTTTGTTAACTGAAATCTCTCCCAAGATGAACATAAATATACTACCACTGAACAAGAAGGTTTGGCTATGGTATATGCTTTACAAAAATTTAGACATTATTTGTTAGGTGGTCATTTCAATATTTTTACTGATCATTTTGCATTGAAGTATTTGGTTAACAAACTTGTCCTAGAGGGAAAATCTATCGATGGTTGTTGATTTTTCAGGAATTTTCATTTGAGATTATCGTCAAGCCTGGAAAGTTGAACGTTGGGCCTGATCACCTCTCTCAGTTAGAGTTTGGCGAGAGTGGCGGAGCCCTATACGATCAACTTCTGGATGTAGATATGTTCCACATTAAGTCTATTCCGAACTATTTGTCAAATATTGTGGTATTCCCCATGACCGATACAACACTTGAGGGATATTTCGCAACTCGGAAAAGACGCTTAGGCATCAGGGTAGTGGATTATCAACTCATTGTCGAACAACTATACAAGTTGGGCTTAGATAGAATTCTCAGACGGTGTGTACTCAATCACAAGCGACCAAATATCTTCTAGGAGTGCCATAGTGGAGTTGCAAGTGGAAACGTTGGTGGTAAGGATATTTCACATAAGATATCATAGGTTGGATTATGGTGGCCTACAGTGTTCAAGGATGCCACAAACTATGTCTAGGCATGTGATGTTTTCCAGCAAGCAGGGAATCCCTCACGCAGAGATGAATTACCTTTACACCCTGTCAGAGCTCTACAAGATTTCGAAAAGTGGGTTGTTGATTTCATTGGGACTATAAACCCACCTCCTAGGCATTCCAAGGAAAGGTACATCATTACAAGAACATATTATCTTACACGATGGGATGAAGTTGCACAAGTGCGGGATTGTTATGTTGATATTGTAGCTAGATTTATTTTTGAAAATATCATTACTCAATTTGGTTGCCCTTGTAGTTTAACTAGTGATTAGGGTGTATATTTCATAAATAGAACTATAGCTACCCTCACTCGTGAATTTCTGATTCAACACCATAAAAGCATCCCTTACCATCCACAAGCTAATGGGACAGTGGAAGCATTCAACAAAATTTTGGAAAGGGGCTTGACTAAGGTCTGTTGCGCAAACTGGGGGGATTGGGATGAGAGAGTCTCTATTGTATTATGGGCATATAAAACCACTACTAATAAACTACACAAGTATACTCTGTTCCAACTGGTTTATGGTAGAGAATTTGTTGTTCCTGTCGAGTTTATCACACCCATCTTATACATTGCGTGAGTCACTCATATGACAGACGATAAATTAGTTGTGGAACGGGATGCAGAGTTATTCGAGCTAGATGAAGCATGATTCCTCACATATTTTCATCAGAATGTCGAAAAATCTCGCCAAAAGGCTTGGCATGATCGACACATCAAATGAAAATTGTTTGCGCAAGGAGATAAGTTTCTCCTATACGACAGTAAATACCAGAAGCATCCTGGTAAATTACAAATGCATTGGTTGGGACCATTTATTGTTGCGTAGGTACGCGAATCTGGACCAATCAAACTTGTGCAACTTAATGGTATCATTTATCCTAGTTGGGTGAATGGTGCATGCCTAAATCCCTATACAATTTCTCAATAAGCTAGGTTTCACAGCCCTCCTAGGTGTCAGGAGTGGCTTTCCTAGGTAGGATTTTACTTTGTATTGCAATTTTCTTTTCTTTCAATAGTATGATCACACGTCAATTCGATTACGTGTTCTCGAGTCTAGTTGTCCTGTCTATATCATCCAACCCGGATATTCACTTTGTAGTCGAGGAGGTTGTGATCACGTCATTTTATAGCTAACATCACCCATATTTAAAGTTAGTTCCCATGCGCTATCACATGAGTCATTAAAATTCGTTAGTATTATTGTTGAATTGTTCATTGCTATCAATCATCGTCATGTTTAGTGTTACCAACTATCCTCCCTTTTCTATTTCACTACCAGCGAAGTCATTACTTTCCCCAATTTTCCTAACATCTCGTCATCCACTTTTCATTGATACATTTAATTGCACAAACATCATCACAGATTTCATTGTGGTAATGGATCTTACCAATGTTAATGTTATTTCTTTTCAACCTGTGAAATTCAATGCATGTTTTCCTATCACCGTTTTCTTAGAGTCTATAAAAATATCGATCACCCAACAATTAAGGTTTTTTTTTTTCTTTGCGCAAAGTTCATAATCGGTCTTCGAGCCCCCTGTGCAACCTGTGAACTCATCCCCATGACTTCATCCCTCTATCCATTTCGTTTATTGTCGAGAAAATTCTAAAATGGTTTGCACTACCAATAAGGGGTTGGTCCCCAAATATTCTACCCAGGCCGTAGCACTAGTTTGAACCGTTGTCCTTGAGGAATTCAGTGACACTCGTTTCCAAGTCATCGACAATCTCCACGAGAAGGTGGAGCACACTCGTCTAATGGATGTAGAATTCACGGATCCTGTCCAATTCCTGTTAATGGCCATCCATGCCTTTATGGATTGCATTCTTTTACAAGATGGCACTATGAGTTAGGAGTGAAATCTGGCCTTCCTACCTCTGTGAGCAAGTACCTTAATGAGTTTGAGTGGCCTACCAGTGTTTCACAACACTGGAGAGGTTGTCAAGTGCACTCAATTTTTTATCAGATGAGTGCACAATAGCACGTTGTGGCTCGATAAGGGATACCCTATCCATGTCATGGACATACATCAGTTGACAGGGTTATCCATGGACAAACAAGATGTCACAGATGGGTTCCAAGGATCAGGAAAGCCTGGCCACAAGAAAGGTACTCTAAGCCTATATGAAAAATACAGCACTCGGCGGGAAGGTCGAGGTGCTCTCGTTGATCTCATCAAAGACAAGAAAATCTGGTGTGATTGCTACATTATCATAAGAAAAGTGATGAAGAATTACACAAAGGGGTAATTCACATTGGATCCCATAGCAGTCGCGGAATTCCTTAAGAATGGCGCCAGGATGAATCGATGCCAGTATTTTTTGACAAAGATATTCAAGGCTTATGCGGATGTTTACAACCGCACAACATATTTTACCTATGGCTACCTACTCGTTGTGTTCACAATGTAGAAATGGAAGTCGTCGTAGGGGAGGGATCTTGCTCACACAACTGATACTCGGATTGCTAATCTATTCGATCCCTGGAAGGCCAAGTCACTTATTGTCAATGCTAATGTGTGCAGTGTCGTTTTCCCACAATGGCATGAAGACATAGTTAATGCTACCCAATGGTTGAGGATTCTGCAATCAATCCTCAACAGCCACACACACCACATTTGGTTTGGGATGGATCAGAACCATACTTTCATTTTCCCATTAGGAGTGGATCCTGCACTATTCCACATGACTCATCTTCCTTTCTACCTAGATGATGCCATGTTTGATAAGGAAGTCAAGCTTTGGGCAGTGGTCGTAAGAGAAGAGACTTTGAAAGGGATCAAATACACTATTCTGGCAGTTGTGTTCTGAGCCACTCCTGCACAGACATCAGTTGCTACCGCCAATGTAGGAAAACGAGATAGAACCCTGCCTAGCTCAAGTGAGGAGCGTGAGGAAGCTGATGAAGAAACATTACCGCAAGGGACCACTATCAATCCCCTTATCAGCAATTATGGATGATGAACAAATATCTAGTAATAAGTTTCGGGAAGTCCTTGCCTATGTTTTTCCTCTCAAGAAACTGAGAACAAGTTCTCCTACAAAACCAGCAAGTGAACCAGTCATTATTGAGGCCATTCCTCTATATTCGTTACCACATATGTCTCATTCAATTCCACCTTCGTCGATATTCACTACCCCAACTCAGGTCTGCACCAAGAACCCTTCAGTAGCATCAACTGTCTCTATGCATCCTATCATCCATATTCCATATGACCCACCTGAGCAGGTCCAATCTACTACCATTGATGAGGAAGTCTCCAGTCAGAAAAATGGTGGACCCATTCATGACTCCACCTTCAATCTACCATCCCCAACCCACACACAAGAAACAACTCTTGACAATGTTGATCCTTTTAGTATACCCACTAGTGTTACCACTACTCCACTCATGATTGTTGTATCCCAACTCTTGCGAGCCCCAGGTCCTTTGGACAAAGGCCCTGAGACTGTCTCTGGTCATCAACCAGATGCAGAGCCAGAAACGCAAGTCCAGATGGACGTGGACACCTTCAATGACCCACTCAATGGCCAAGACAACACCCATTCCGCACAAAGCACGATTTCCTTAAAGGAACAAGTCTCTCCACTTTTTCAAAACCCGCAACAATGTCTTGCTCTATTAGATCTTTGTATGGATAAATAAGGGATTGTCACCACACTACCACAAGAAGTACAGTCCAGGCTTGCGATAATTTTTCAAGCTCAAACTCTTGGCCCAAAAGTTGCAGGTACTCCTAGTTTTTTTGAACAACCTATTGCAAGTGGCCAACCACTTGCAACGCAGCTCCCATTGGATCTGGCTATTATGAGTAGCGATTTGTCTACTTGGGATACACCTCAAATTTTGCAACTTGTGAGGACTTTTTTTTATCATCTAGAACAAATAATTGTTGTTGTAACACATGCAAATGAAGACTTAGTATAGTAAGATGACCAATTGAAATAAAGACTTACTTCATCTAACGCAACAACAGCTTATGAATGAGGCATGTGGGAAACCATTGATTCCACAGTTGAAGCAATTTCTAGCAGGCTCAATGACGCTTGACCTACCTTTCACAAGTTGGTATCTAAACTCCTAGAAGACCC
>SNQJ01S0187798.1:0-10270 GCA_010110895.2 Picea sitchensis | reverse complement strand
TCCTGCCCGTTGCTGGTGAGGTTAAGCAAGCCCAGATACTCGGCCGGCAGAGCGTCCATGGGAGATGTGTAGGGCGTAAGGAAGAAGGCCATTCCTTCCCCGCCTGGGTCAGAGTGGGGACGCACCATGCGGAAAACGAAGGTAGTACTGAAGGAGGAAAGCGTCTCGTTACGTTTCATCTGCACGGGAATCGAATACAGCGCCCGGCCGAGCATAAACATGTGTTTTGTGAGGGCAAGGACGGATTGGGAGTGGATGAATGAAGCATCCGCCTCCAAGATGAAGTTGGTTCCATTGAAGGCGTCGAAGACAAAAGTGATAGGGAACACTGGTATGACAAGCGACAAGAAGGCTGTAAGAGTGAGGCTACAGACCCAGAGTGTTAGAAAAACTGGAGAGACACAGTCTCTTCTCCAAGAGTCCATCTATTTTTCTCTGTGTTCCTACACATACTATGAAGTTTGAACACGCCATTACAGATTGGCAATAGACCCCACAATGATATCAACAGGTAACCACACTTTAAAACAAAATATCCCAACAACACTTTAAAACAAAATATTCCAACAAACGAACTTTCAACGATCAGAAAGCCCACCGTGTTCAATGAGTCTTATAACTGTGTTCAGCCTAACATTTACATATATAGATCTGCCTTTCATACATAGGCAATAGTATTTCTCCTCAGGTTTTGTAATCCCATTTCAAAAAACAAAAAAGATTTCATTTACAGCTCCCCATACACTAATGCAAAAGTTTATCTATACATTCAATCTTACAAAATTTGTTGTAAGTCCATCATTCGCTGGTGCATAATATATCCCACCCTAGTCTAGAAGAAAGGCTTCTTTCGACAGTAGATCAACTTCCTTGTTATATGCCCTGTAAATATGATGAGCTTTTAGTTGAATAAATCTCCCGCTCAACTTTCGAATTCTACACATCCAAGGATTAAGAGAGATCACTTCGAGATTATTATCATTAGCAAACCAGTCTATGATAATTTTAGAATCACCTACCAGCTATAATCTATTTATCTTTTTAAATCAAACAAAGTAAAGAATGCACCACAGAGCAAGAAGTTCACCCTTTGTATTAGTACCCCTACCACAGTTCATCTTTAGTCTAAACGTGCCTATCAATGGACATTTAATTTCTGCTCCAACCCCACATTTAGTACCTCTTTATTGTGAAGCACCATCAAAGAACCTAGGTGTCATATCTCAGTCCAATAATGGAGGCTTGCCAATCCTAGTGCCCCTTGCTACAAAAGAAAATTTAGTTTCTCCCGTATGGTGTAATATGTTATTGCATACTCTGACCCTATTAGGAAAACTATCTTAAAAAATAACCAAGTTCCTATGTTTCCAGACTTCCCAACATATATAACAAGGCAATTCTTTAACACTTTCCTTCTATTTTATCCAGTTAAATAAACATTTTGCAACTTGTCCTCTTTCCTAATTACCTTCACATTTTAATTCCTTTTGTATATAATATCTAATGTCTTTTGTAAAGCTACAGTCAACAAAAAGATGCTTCGCATTTTCCTCCTTGATACCACATAGTACGCATTTACTAGGACCAACAAATCCTCTTTTCAACAAGTTCTCCCAAGTCAGAATTTTTTGTTCAAGCATAAGCCAAGTAAAAAGTTTGACTTCTAATGGAAGTTGCCAATGCCAAACTTCAAAATACCAAAAAACTGGTTCCACCTCCTCCTCCAATAATTGGACTTCATAGGCTTGTTTTGCATTAACTTGTCCCCCCTTAGTATCCCAAGACCAAATTAAAGTATCTTTTTCATCGTTTAAATCGATTTCTGAGACAAATAGCCCATTTACATAGTTTTTACATTCCTCTGATAGTTCTCCTTCCAATCCTAGGGTCTCGGCCTTTTTCCAGCTTGTATGACTCAGTTCATCCATTTCCAAATTCCTTTCTTGTGCTAGAAATTCAATACCTAGTAACTTCTGAGTATGAATAAGATTCCTAGACAATTTAAAGTAACTGTGAGCCCCAACCATTGGATCAGCCCCAATTTTGATATATTTCCCATTACCAGGTTTCCAAGCCATCCAGTCTGTTATTATGGGAGTGGATGAGGTGAGAGCTCTCTAAAAATTTGAAATGCCAGACCAACTTTTCCTTCCCTCCCTAAACCACTCAGTCACAGATTTTTTCCTCAGATACTTTTTCAGTATCACCTCATGCCAGAGACCAGGAACCATAAGACACCTCCATAAGATTTTAGCTACAAGGGATTTCCCAAAGGTAAATATGTTTTTGATACCCCATCCACCCACTTTCTTTGGTTTGGCTAACTTCTTCCAACTAATCAGATATATCCCTTCTTTTGTCTTTTTCCCAGTCCACAGAAAACTGAACATCCTCCTTCTAATATTATTTAAAGTACACTTAGGAGTTTTGGCTAATGATAACCAATACACAGGTAAGATTTCCAGTACAACTTTGACAAGAGTGAGCCTGCCTCCTAAACTGAGCCACCTATGACTCCAATTTGCAATTCTTATTTCAAACTTTTTCTCTAGCCACATCTAGTCTATTGTCTATCTTATTATAATAGTTTGGTTTGATGTAACATCCAAGATACTTATAACCTTCCTCAACTGGTTTAACATCAAATGGCATAAAATCCTTCAACAAGGCTAGTTCCTTTGTTGCCTAACCAACTTCTAAGAAGGACGAATTTTTTAGACTGGATGCCATACCTGTTGCTTTGCAAAACAGATCCAGGATTTTATTATACACTTTCCATTCCACAATGCTTCCAATCCCAAAAAGTATGATATCATCAACAAACATTAAATGAGTAATGTTTATCCCTCTTGCCACTGGAATACCTTCTACTTTCTTTTCCCCCACCTACTCCTTTATAGCTCTACTTAGCCCTTCTACAATAAGAAGAAAAAGTAAAGGTGACAAAGGAAACCCCTGCCTTAGTCCCCTTGCACTTTTGAAGAATTTAGTAGGCTTACCATTTATCAACACAACATAGTTTGTTGAGGTCACACATCCCACAATCCAGTCTGTTTCTTCTAAGTTCAGTCCCACCTATTGTAATACTAACCTTAAGAACCCCTAGTCCACTCTATCATAAGCCTTTATCATATCTAATTTTAGAACCAAAGCTTTGATGCTTTTCACCTTGATGTTATGTAGTGCTTCCTGAACAACACCAATGGCATTAGTAATTTGTCTACCCTCAAGGAATCCAAATTGTTCCTTTGAAATCCCAAATGACAAAAAAATATTTGATCCTGGTAGCTATAATTTTAGTGATAATCGTGTACACTAAGTTGCACAAAGATATAGGTCTATAGCCTCCAAAGGATCTCGAGCTATTACTTTTTGGAATAAGGGCAAGAAAGGTAGCATTTAGTGCCCTAGAAACCTACCCTTTCCTTCTGGACTCTTTCACCATCTCCAAAATATCATTACCCAATATATCATAAAAAGCTAGGAAAAATTCCACTGTCCAACCATCCTGGCCAGGACTTTTAGAGCCTTTAAATCCTTTTAAATTTTTCAATATTTTTGTTGAAGTGTCTAGTTCAATTACTCTGAGATTATCTTCCATTATGAACATCCTTGGATAGTTCTTTAAAACTGCTAATTGATCAAAAATACAAATATTAGGCTGTGCCTTATATATATTCTGGAAGTATCCAACAACTTCCACTTGTAAATCTAGATTGCTAGAAATCACAGAACCATCTTCCTTATTAATCTCTCAGATAGTATTTATCTATTTCCTGGAATTTGCATACGCATGGAAAAATTTTGTATTCCTATCAGCAAAAGCCAACCAGTTTATTTTGCTCTTATGCCTCCAAGTTTCCTCCTCCTGTCTCAGAAGAACCAATTTCTTCTTCTCCATTTATAAAACTGTAAATTTATCTACCTCCTTCTCAAATCCCCCTGGGTAGTTTGTATAATAGTTATCCAAGTCCAATTCAAGCTTGATCAATTCTTCCCTTCATATTTTTTCTTCCTTTCCCATTTGGTCACCAGATAATTTAATAATTTTAAATTTTTTACTAGTGAGTCCATTGGGTTTAATACCTTTGTTCCCAAAAGTCCATCCCAATTGGTTCTAACAGAGTTAACAAGTTCTGGGTCATCCAACCAAATAGAGTTGAACTTGAATGGATAACAACCTTTTTCATTCTTTGGTTCCAAGTGTAGAATCACTGGTAAGTCATCCGAGATCTTTAGATTACAGACCCAAGTTCTATGCTTGAGTCCTGAGAAAGCAATATCCTCTGAAATAAAAAATCTATCCAATCTCTTAGCTATATAATCCTGAACACCTCTGTCATTCCTCCAGGTGGGAATAATTTTAATAGGTTCCACATACACCAAACCCTCTTCTTGTACCAACTGTCTAAAGAAGGGTTGTAAGGAATTTGATCTAGAATGTGCACCCCAAACTTCTCTACTTGAGGTAGTGAAATTTAGATCCCCACCCAGGATCAATGAGTGTTCTTTTAGTAACCCTTCTCTTTTAATAGTCTCCCAAAAAACCTCCCTGTCTAAGTAAGGATCATAATAGTTAATCAACTTCAACTTTTTATCCAAATCTTTTACAGTTCCTTCCAACATAATTCCTGCAGAAGTCAAGTAGGCATTGAAATCAACTTTTTTTGGATTCCACACAGATAGCAAACCACCTGAGAGTCCAATAGAATCCATCCCATAAGAATACCAATTGGGAAGAATCTTAACAATAGTTTCCCTTGCTTTAGTAGCACTGACCATAGTTTTTTGTAATAGTAAGACATCAGGTTTTGTAAGTTCTATGAACATTTTAAGGGCTAAGTACTTTATATAGCCCCCCACTCCCCTAACATTTAGTGTGTCCACAATCATTTTTTAACTCTGGTTAGGGATTTTTTTGCTCTAAGCGCCCTTGGACCAACATTCAAATTAGTTCCACATGTAACTTATTTTTCCTTCTCAACACCTAACTTCCTCGCACTTCTAGTCTTCAGAGGCAAAAAATCCTTCTCTAACTCTCCCCGAACAACCCCTTTCAACAAAGTTGCCTCACCCGCCTCAAGTGGAGCATTCATATTTCTAAGAACTTCTTCATTTTTCAACTTATCCACGTGTTTATTTATCATATCTCCCCCAACAAAAATTGCCAAGGTAGATCTGTTGAGAATGTCTCTATAGGACAAGATATAGTTAATGATTGAATTCTCTATCTCATCCAACACTCTCGGACCTGTCTGAATTTATCTGAACTAAATTCATATTACTAAACATATCTTCACCTACCCTGAAAGGATCACTGTCCTGCGAGGGAAAAGAAAAGAATTATATTCTCCCTATACTCGAAGATCGATCCTTCCAAACCTCAATACCTTTCGAAATTTTCTTACAACTCTCCTCACTAGAGCTCAAATCAGATCTCCCCGATCCCAAACTAAGACCAACAACCAAAGCTTCAGAAGGAATATTTTCCTCTAATCAAATCCTCTCTCCATCTGTAATCGAATTAATTCATGTGCAATTTATAGTATCACTCTGAACCGGATCACATGACTGTAATACAACCCCCCCCCCCNGCTGAGACTCAATCCCCCTATCCACAATGAAGTCTTTACCTTCCTCTCCCCCAACTCTACTACCTTTCAACGAGACTACACCAGGAAACTTCCCTATCCGCTCACTAGGGCCTACACAGTCAAAGTAACTACCTGAATCTAACCTCCCTTCTAGAACTTCTCTAGACTTATGTAACACCCGATCAATACACTTCAATTCCCCCACAGTACTAGCAGAAAGTGGCAAAAATATTTTTAAGCATAAGAGATTTGACTTACCCGACACTTGATCACTTTCCAAATCCAACAGTTTCCTATGCCCGTGCCATTCTTCAAATGGAAAATTCACAACATAAGACGACATCTTTAAATCTTCTCCAACTAACACCTCTTTCGGCTCTAAAACCATCTTTTGTTGAGGACTGGTGCAATTATGCCTTAAGTGCCCCGTCGCTTTGTCGTAGTGCATTTGAATGACACTCCCAAGTAGTCAAGTTTCCGTAAGTAAGCCACTCCATTCTACACGACCTCAATATCGGTCGATAGACCTTCAAACATGTCCATTTCCACAAGAAATTTACCCATCCTTTTGTCCAGTCCTGAGAGTAAACTAGGATCCAAAAATAAAAACTTGCCAATCGTGTTTCCGATCTCCCTAAAGGCTTCCTGATTCCAAACAATGAGCGGACAACCGCGTAAAAGAATCCACAAGTGTTTGTATCTGATCACCTCTTTCTATGGGTTGAAATCCGCATGCCAACGTTTAAGCATAAGTCATCCTTTTTTCACAATCCATACCTTATTTAGAATAAGATCTGCATCCTTCGAGGTCTGAAACAAGAAACAGTACCACCCTCTGGATAAAATGTACGCCTCTGGTAAGTAACCAAGAATGGGACCCCAACAATTAGTGATAAAAGTGTGAATATCCCTCGCAGTCATAGCTCTATACCCAAACCTACCAACTAGACCTCGAAGAGAGTATTGGATAGCTTCGTTCATCCCTATATCCCTACCAAGGGTTAGCTTTAATTTCTCTTTTCTCTCTCTCCAAGGCTTTAAGCTCGTTCTCTGTAAAAAAACCTTTCTATTGAAAGCACTAGCATTCACTGCCTTAATCGATTCCTTCCCAGACCCTATCTTTGCTCCCCTCACCAGGAAGTTTTTTCCAAATCCCAACTCCGCCTCCGCCAGGAAACTATGCGCAAGTAAAGGTATAGGTTGCACTCCTTGGCCAGACCCTGTGCAAGCCCTAACACCAACTCCCTCCACTATAATATTACCGGACAACCTTTTCTTTGAACCCGAATCCGCCTCTTGGATGAGAATTCATAGAACTTGGCCTCAAATCCCTTCATTGCGTTGACGAAAATATATCCACTACCCATGCAGGGAAAATATAAACATTGAATATTGTTAAAGATAATGTTTAATTTGTATTATTGTAATTTCTTACCTATGTAGCTAATTTTGATTTAGAGTTAGTGAATATCATCAACATAATTTAGGGTTATTTAACTTGAGATGATTAGAATTAGTTGCAGATGATTTGTAGAAATTTCCAGATTTGTAGAAATCTAAAGGCTATATATGAATGTATTAGTTGTTCAATATAGATATGGACAATTGAGAAGGAATGAGAAGGAAGAATTTCAAGGATTGAGATATTTGATGTATTGTTTCAATCTTTGTATTGTTTATTGTGTTTTCTAAGTGTAATTGTCTCCTCATAATTCTACATTTGGTATGAGAGAGTAGTGGTCAAGATTAAATTTTTCTTTGTGAAGCTTGTGCAGATCGAAGCTATTCGCAGGAGTGCTAGAAAATTTAAAGAAATGGCCAACAACAACAATGCTCTTAATATTTCTTGGCCTCAAATATAGGTGAGAATTATGGTTTTTGGAGCATTAAAATGAAAACCTTGTTTCTTTCACAAGAATTGTGGGATTTGGTGGAAAATGGTTATACATAACCAACAGATGCTCAAGCTATTGTTAGCTTGACCCAATTCCAAAGAGATCAATTAAGGGAAAGGACTCGAAAGCTCTTTTTTCATCTAACAAGTAGTGCACGATTATATTTTTCCAAGACTTGTTGCAACAATGAAATCAAAGCAGGCATGGGATGTGCTACAAGAAGCATGTCAAGGGACAAATAAGGTAAAAGTTGTTAAATTGCAATTTCTTAGAAGAGAATTTGAAACTCTTGGCATGCAGATGTATGCAAGTTTTTTTCACTAGAGTTATGGGAATAGTGAATCAAATTAGATCTTATGGAGAAGATTTAACAGAACAAAAAATTGTTGAGAAAATTTTAAGAAACTTCCTGCAAAATTTGATGCCAAATTGTTGTTGCTATTGAAGAATATAAAGATTTAACTTAATTGCGTCTCAATGAGCTGATGGGATCTCTTCAATCTCTTGAGAAAAGGATGAATAAATCTCTTGAAAAATATCTTGTGCAAGTTTTTTAAGCAAAAGCCAATATTTCCAGAGATAAAGTTGAGAATTCTTCCGGTGAAGAAGTTCTGAACTCATGGACGAGGAAACATACAAGAAAATAGAGGAGGTAGAGGTAAAGGAAGATTTTTTAATGCAAATGACAAAGGAAGAGATAATGACACTAATGATGGAGCTAAAAAAATTGGAAAATCCTAATGATGGAGGTAAAAAATTGTAAAATATTTGGCTATTATGAAAGTAATTGTTGAAAAAAACAAAAGAAACAATCTAAGTTTCTAGAGGAAAAGGGAGATGTGGTGTAACGTCCCCAACCACCAACAGCTCAGGTATCATCACTGAGTAATCATATTTTTTCTCCGATAAAATTTTGTAACGTCCCCAACCACCAACAAGTCGGGCATCGTCACTGAGTAAACATCTTTTTTCTCTGATACCAATTTGTAACGTCCCCGACTGAACCACTAGCAGGCCAAGGCACGCTACCTCAGACAAAGCTCTTTTGCGGAAATATTCACATATAAACTTAACATGAAATGAAAGAGATAATATGGAAACATACATGCAACGAAACACATGATATTATTACAAGAATCACAGACATGCACTTAAATACATCATTTAACCATTAAGCACAAAAAATATACTTATCTCTTAATTGAAGTACACCAACTGCGTGCAGTCCTTCCACGAACCTCCCAACGTTAGACCACACTGCTCATCACTCTCAGTAGTGGATCACCCCCGAGCTGGGACTAAACTCCACCGGGCAAGGGATTCCTTGGCTAGGCAGGGCCAACAAGAAGTTGCATAGTACAACAGGAAGGATTTCCTCCAAGGAGCCACTTATGCCCAAAACTCACAGACTCTCATTCCCCACATGCTTGTCCCACACCAGGAGTATACACCTTCATTGTCCCACAGTCCATCGGTTGCTTCACCTCCCTTTCTAGGGCTTCGACAATAGGTCGGATCAGAAATTCTCAGAGTTTTGTAGCTGCTACTGGACTCCCTCCAGGAGAACTCACTTCCTCAACACACTCTCTCACCTGGAGAGAGTTTCTTACAAGCCTGACAACCTGCCTCTTTTATCCACAGGTCTAACAACTCGCTTCTTCACTCCTGCTCTCAAAGAACCAACAGTAGCTCCAGTGAACCCCTTCAAAATTTGGCTAAGCTACAGGTATGTTGCTCATTTCAAAAATGCACAGGATATGGCTCAATGCCGGTAGTTTCCAGAGGTGCGTGAGTGCTCAGAGGTGTGTGCAGTTTTTAGAGGTTGCAGAGGTCAATGAAGGAGGGATACAAATGGTTGTTTGCATGAATGCTTTGTCTCCGTACCTGCATGAGTGGGGAGCATGGACAGAATGGCGAGCCTACCCCCACAACGATGGATTCCCCCCCATAAAACTACATGCGCCTAGGTTGACACATGGTTCTCTTGGGAGCTTGTCCCTTTCCACTTGGAGTTCGTTCCCTTTTCCCAAAGGAACTCAGGGAATTAGGGTTTATTTCCCAACTTTATTATTTTCAGGAAATACATTATAATATTCCCTTGGGTTAAGCCCTCAATCTTAACCCCTTTCTCCTAGCCTCTCATCCCCCTTCCCTTACCCAACCTAGTGGATCTTAGTCCCCCATAACTCTTTCTTCATGGTCGGTCTACACCCAATGATGTTGTTATATTAATAATATGAATATTTACATGTACATAATAGGCTCCTACCCTTTAACATCTAGGCTCTTTGTCCTAATAAATACATAAGCCTACCATCTTATAATTACTTGGCTCACCAACCTACAAAACATGTTACATTCATAATCACAACCGGGGCTCGACCTTGGGATATTACAATCCCCTCCCCTTATTTTTGCACTGTAATTAGTGCAACTCATTTACACAACATCAACAAGATTTTCAAAATCTTAAAAAAGATGCGGGTATTATGCCCGCATAGCATCTTTGTGCTCCCATGTTGCATCCTCGAAACTGTACCAGGTCCAATGGACCTTTACAAGCCTTATGCGCATTGGATGCACTTGTAAAGCGCCTTCTTGCTCCACCTGAATCACATTCCAAACAATCACATGAAATACATTATGAATAGTCATGCACGCAGGAAATGCAAGCATATAAGTTATTGGTCCTGGTATCCCTGATTTCTAGGGATAACTAGGAGATCATGTCTCGAGGCCCATAGGTCCTAGACATGGAGTACTGAGAGTAGGATTGACCTG
>SNQJ01S0187797.1:0-12901 GCA_010110895.2 Picea sitchensis | reverse complement strand
GGGAGAGGTTAAATGCGGGCATATGACTTCGGCTCCTGGCTATGTGAATTTCTTTATGTCCGGACAGAGCAGGGCTGCACCTGCCTCGACTCTAATTCTCGTTGGTTTGCTTTGGTGCAGCCCAACTCCTTTTGTGCTCAGACTCTCTGCACTTTCGGTGTATCTTTCTCTGCATGATACGAGACAGGTTAAGCTTGCTCGCGCCCTGCAAATAAACTCACTTTTGACTTGGCTCACCGATCTTTTACTGTATTCGCTCTGCTCTCTCACCATGGCTCGGAAAAGAAGAAGACCTCGCCGTGGTCCGGCCTGGGATGCTCGCAAGGCTCAGAGGCGTCGGAGAGAGAAATTGGAGCGCGCCTTGGCTCTGGCGACCTCCATCATCAGGAAAAAAGCAAGGGCAGAGAAGCGAGCGCTCCTCGCCACCATAGCTGAACCAGGAGCCGGTTGTAGCCGTGACACTAAGACCAATACCCTGGGAGACGGGCAGGATGCTGGAACAGAGGAGGAGTTTCCACCCTGCGTAGTGGTGGAAGACCCGTTCATGGAGGATTTGACGATGGTGGAAAAGAACCGCGCCACTGAGACGACTCTTCAGGAGACACGCACTCCCCTTCCGACGCAGGTCGACTACATCCCCGGCTGCATTGTGGAAGAAATTCCCTGGCCTGGTGATGACAATGTCAGCACCTATGACTTTCAGGCGAAGGAAGTAGGAACGGCGGGTGCAAAGGTGGCTGTGGAGCAGAGAGAGCTCGACGTTGAGTCGGGAGTGGCGATGGACTTGGTGGATGTGGGTGGCAGCTTGCATGGGTCTCTCCTCCGGGAAGAGCACCTATCTCTTGTTTTTTACCTTCGTGGCCACTTGTCTGACCTGGAGCTTCGGGCCCGCACCATCGGACAGAGCATGAGCATGCTCCTCGATGCTTTCTCCAATGCACCAGCTAAGCGGAAATGCCCCCTCTGCACGCAAGATTTTGCCATCCCGGTTGGGTTCACATGGCAGAAGGACGAGGACGACAGGCCACCTGGCACCTAGGTTTTTATGCTCTTGGTTCCTAGTTTACTTTGTTACTGTTTTATGTATATTTGGACTGTAGTCATCTGTCCTGGTTTCCTTCGGGCAGGACAGATGCTACATTGTTTAAGTTTTATCATGATACTTAGCTTTACGTTTTATCATGCTACTCTGTTTTACCTATGCTGGTTTCCGGTTATCGGCAACATTTTTGGTAACTCCAGGCATACTTTTTGTACATTCTACAAAATCTTTTTGCCTCTATAATATAGCAGGTTCCGCCCTTTTTATTTAAAAAATAAAAATAAAAAAAACAAATTTAATAGTGTAGAGATTACATCAATAATAAGAGTTTGTATAAAGAAGTTTTGTTTTTTGCAAGTTGATTTAAAGTTTTGACCACCTCATAACAAGTGGATGTTTTGGTAGTTCCCATTATTCACACATGTGGAGCTAATCTATGTGTGGACTTTCAAAATCTAAACTTTCAAAAAGAGTCTAAAATGTTAAGAGAATAAAAAATTAAAGCATGCAAATACCTTAACCATAAGAACAATATCATCACCATATAAAAGAAGAATGATAACTATACTGATACAACACAACTTATAAATGTTATTGGTACATGGATCAAAAAGGTTATTAGGAAGGGAATCATACATGTGTGAAGGGTTATTTTCACTAGAACCATAAGAGTTTTAAGGACCATATATGTTCTTAGGGTGGGGACTATTAAGATATTTTTATGAGTTCATTTGAATGTAAGTTTAAATGTAGTTGTGTATCACAATAGAAAATCAATGTCTCTACTTATGTCCAAAACACTTAAATGTCATAAACAATAACTAATACACTATTAATTATTAATGAATTGTTTTTTAGATGTATTTGTATTAAAAAATAAATTTGTTTTATTAGATGTATCTATACAATATCTCATTTGTATAATGAATATGTATGTTTCACTATTTGCATCTTTTTCAACAACAATTAAAACAATTGCAATGGAAAAAGCGACAACAATTTACAATGATTATACCTTCATAATAATTGGTTATTTCAATGTTGACTTTCATTCAAATGACCATAAAAACAAACAACTAATAACAATTGCAATGGAAAAAGCGACAACAATTTACAATGACTATACCTTCATAAGAATTGGTTATTTCAATATTAACTTTCATTTAAATGATCATAAAATCAAACAACTAATGAAATACACATAGTCAAATATTTTGTAAAATAACAAACAAATTTAATCCAAAAAATTTGTAATTGACCACATTTGGACATTTTTTCCTAAATAACATTGTGAAATCAATGTATTCGATGCATATTAGGCTGGCTAATGATGATACAATTCAAGCTACACTATACTTTATATGAGTTCCAAAGCAAATAAAATTTTAGATATAGTTGCATTTTACCACTTACAAAATTTTAAAGGCAATTATGAAATATCATGTTATTTAGCTACCTCATATTCAATTTGATCATGACTTAAAAGTGTTATTGGACTTTTTGTAAATTGTTTTTCAAACAAATTTCTATATAATGTACACAATTTCTATGTTTGAAATATTTCATTTTCAATGGTAAAGAAATAACAGTGCTTTTAGAGAATTTGCTATAAAATGTACAAACTCTACACAATTTTTATGTTTGAAATATTTCATTTTTAATGGTAAAGAAACAATTAAAGGAAGTGGTAAAAGAACCATGGTTGCAGTGTTTTTAGAGAATTGAAAATTAGTTTATTCACTAGACACAGTGAAATGTGCACTTTGCTTCCGAAATGATGAACAATTTCAGATTAATAATTTGATATTTTTTATTTAATGTTTGGCTATATTTTAGTTTTTTTTTTTAATGTTTCTTCATGCAACACAGATGATTTAGTAATGCACATACTATTTGGTTGTAGTTATTAATTGTTTTTCATATTCCAATCTATTAGTAGGTGTTGAACACATAATTTCATCTATATATATTCTTGAATGATTCCAATCATAATTTGTTGGTTGCAATTGATTTTGTTATGTATTTTAATTATCAATTTGATTGTTTAACTCATTGCCCTATTTTTGGTAGATGTTAATGTTTTTTTTTTACTTTGCCAATGCATCTTCATATTCTATAGATAGACTTAACAACTAATTTAAATAACACCCTGGATGATGATGATGATGATGACAATGATGATGATGATGATGATGATGATGATGATTCATTTTACTTTTAGCAAATAATTTTCAATAAATTTAATTTTTTGTTGCTTAGTGTCAATTTTGACTTTGCCATTATACTTTCATTTCCAAAAAAAAATAGTATATTTTTTATTTGATATTATTTAAAAATTAGTATAAAGAAAAACATCAAAAGTGAACATGCAACCACAAACCAAAAGGTAGGTATTTCTAAATTTGTTTTCATATTGACTATGTTCATTTTTAATTTGATGCGTGTGTTGTCGGGGTGGGGATGGAAAGGGAAGAGGATACCAAGCTATAAGACTATGCATCCACATCCCTTAAGTTCTCTTTTGCAGTGCTTAACCTCTCCCAATTCATCTTTGTTGGTAATATTCCACTTCAAGGTTCCTCTTGTTCTTGTCTTCTCTTAATATTATCTCTTACATTGGTAGTGTGATAGCTTTGTGGGCGAGTGGGTGGTTGGTTGAGTCAGTGTGGGGCCCTTCATATGAACAACTGCAACCTTAGACTTATTCATCAACTTCTATAACAACAAACTTTGCGTTTCTATCCTCTCTATCCTTTAGTAACATTGTTTCAAACTCCCAATAGCCAATTATTTTGTCTTGGTTTGAGTCATAGTCATTTAAAGTTTCTTTCCTATCCATTTTAGCATCAACCTAACCTAGAATTCCCATGAATCAATAGAATTTCTCACTACCATTCCCCCAAGTATCTCAAACAACTTTCAATAAGTCGTGGACCTCTTCCTCTTAGCCAATCACAATAAAAACATGACCTATATCTTCTCTATTGCACAATACCTCGAGGATCCATCTTATCAAGTGTTCTAGTGTAGGAAAGAAATCCCATTTGCTAGTTGTCTTCTGGTAAAATCCTAGTGAGTCCCCAAGTAGTTGAAAGTCCAAAATATGCATCCTAGTGGCCAGGAGGAGAGATGCCCAAGCCCCCAACAATTTTGCCTTTGTATTAGTGTCGGGTCTGCAGTTAAGAGTCCAACAGATGTAAGAGTTATCAATGATATTTATGTGGCCACCAACACCACAGTTGAGTCCATCCAACTATGCATCCCCATCAAACCAATCTGTTGGAATCCCCTCAGTGATAACAGTCTCATGCTTTGACTTAATAGTTTTTTGTCTCTGATGTGATGCATGCCAACTAGTGAAGGAACCCAGGGATTTATGAACTATAGATGAAATGGAGGGGATCGCGTTGTTGAAAATGGTGTTGTTTCGCTCCAGCAAAAGGAACCAGGAAGAGGAAGAAGGCAGCGTGTGATGTGTACTTTGTTCGCTGCTCCAGTTTTTGTAGCATTCCTGTAATGTAGATCCATCCCAATTTGATTGTAGATGAAGAGCCACAAAGATCCGATCCCAGACCCTTCTAGTTAATGAGAAACTAAAAAAGATATGTAGGGTAGACTCCTCCTCCCCGCGACATAGATGGAAGAATCTAGGGACGATTTTTCCTTTACTGCGAAGGATATCCTAGGTGTTTATTTTGTTTTCTATGGTTTGCCAAGTAAAAAGATTGATCTTCAACAAGATGTTCAAGCGCAAAAAAAATTCCTTCAGTTTGTAGTTGAAAGTGGCCAATGATGATTTGAGATAGTAGAATAGATGTTTGATACAATTGTGTGGTCCGTGGAGTCTCCTCCGATCCAAATGGGGGCATCCTCCCTCTCGAGAAGCCTTATACCAACAATCAATAAAGATTTTGTGTAATACACCCATTCATCCACGAGAGCACCAGATAGGTCGATATCTTCAGAAGTGAGTCTAGACTAGTCATATTTTTTGAATGGAAGAGGAAATAAATATGTGAGGAATGGAGGTGTGTGAGGAGTTTTTGTGATAAGATGGATTTTTTCCCCAAGCCCAGAATGTGGTCTTGTACTAGGTGGATTGAGTGCCCTATTCCCGGATTCTAGGAGAGCCAGTGGGAGAGGAGTGAAGGCGTCCGAGCTAGGTGTCTCCAGGTGTAAGAGGCATAGTTGGGAAGGGTAGGAGGCGATCTAAGCCAAGCAACAGCAGAAACATGAGGCATGTATTTGTCCAAAATGAGAGTGTGCCAAATCCCAACAGTTGTTAAAACTCGCCAAAGAATATTTGCGACCAGTGCTAAGTTAAAGAAGAGGATGTTATTGAGGCCCCAGCCACCTTTTTGTTTTGGATTTGCAAGTGTGTCCTAGCTACAGAGGTGGAGGCGGCGAGAGGAAATACAGCGCGACCAGAGGAAGTTGAAGGATAGTTTACGGAGCTTATGGAGCACGGTAACAGGGAGGGCTTCCAAAGCCATCCAATATACAGGTTGGCCTTCCAAGACAACTTTTAAAAGAGTATAATACCCACTGAGGGAGAGCTAGCGGTTGCACCAATTTCCAATCCTATTTTCCACTTTTTCTGGGAGCCAATTCCAATCAGAAATCCTGTATGAATATGCCTTAATATAATATCCCAGGTAATTGAATCCTTCAGACAAATTAATAAAAGTATGGGGAAACAAAACTTTGAGCTGATTCAGAGATTGATCGGAGAGATTTGAATGATGAAAAGTGGACTTAGACCAATTTATATGTAGTCCCGAGGCCCTGCTAAAAACTTGAAGAATGTTTTTTATTTCTCGCCATTCAAGTAAAGAGTCATTGGTCAAAATCAGAACATTGTCTACAAAAAATAGATGAAGAATCTTGATCTGCCTTATGACTTTTACCCTTGTCAAATTTCCTTGTATCTAGCCTTGTTTGAGGAGTAAACTTAGGCCTTCCATTACTAGGATAAAGAGTAGGGGGGAGAGCGGACAACCCTAGCGCAAACCTCTGCCACTATGGAAGAATGGAGAGGTTCTTCATTAACCAGTACCGAGAAAGTAACACTTGTAATGCAACCCATTATCCAATTGATAGAAGACGTACTGAAACTGGATTGAACCATAACCAAACGAAGGAAGTCCCAGTCGATGCAATCAAAGGCCTTCTTTAGATCTAGATTTAGAATAAGTGCTTTTGATTTTTTAGCTTTTATACTGTGTAGGTGTTCTTGTGTTGTGCCTATAGCAACAAGGATCTATCTGCCTTTAAGAAGCCCAATTGTTTGCTGGACAATGATCGAGAGAGAACCGGCTTTAGTCGATTGGCGATGATCTTTGTAATAAACTTATAGCATAAGTTGCTGAGGGAGATAGGTCTGTAGTCACCAAAAGATGTTGGGTTATTTTTCTTCGGAATCAATGTCAAGAATGTAGAATTTATAAAACCTGTAACTCTGCCTCGAAGTCTGGAATCTTCAACCAATTCAAGAAGCTTTGCACCAAGAATATCAAAGAAATGGAGGAAGAATTCGACGGTCCAGCCGTCCGTCTGTAGTCATAAATGTGAGAAGAACATTTATGACCTCCTGTAGGGAACGAGGTCTCTCCAAGAGACGTATATCCTCTGATGTAGTTAAACTGGGATAAAGACTTGCTACTCTAACTGAATCCAAGAGAGAAGGACCGATTCTAGCACCATAGAAAGTTTTGTGATGTGTGGAGGCTGTTGTTTTTAAGGCTGGTTGTTCCTTGTGTACACATCCTTCATCATTGATAATCTCCCAGATGAATTTTTTATTCCTGCAGTTGCATGCGAAGGAGTGAAATTTTTTTGTGTTGTTGTCACCGCAGTTTAACCAGGTTGCCCTGCTACGTTGGCGCCATAGTGCTTCTTCAACCAGGAGAAGGGTATTTCATTCGGATTCTAGTCATTCCAGAGTGGATCATGTGTGTGACGGATCACTAGCTGGGAGGTCCTTATGGGGAAAATCCACTAAAATCGCCTCCAATTCCTGAAGTCTATGATGGTTGTCGACTTTGCGCTTTTTTGCCCATATATTAACCCGATGTTTCATCTCTCTTAATTTCCAGACCAAGCGGGGTTGAACAAGCTGTTCGGAAAGGTAGATAGGATCCTTCCAAACATTAATGACAATTGCATGTAGTTATGGATCCAGAAGCCAACATAGATTGAATTTAAAAGGGTAGGAGGAGATCTTACGAGGAGCCAGTTGAAGGATAATGGGAGCATGGTCAGACAAAAAAGGAAATTCCACCCAAATATCTAAACAGTCCGCTTGAAGAGTCAGATCCTTATATAGAAGGAAGCAATCCAATCTTTTGGAAATTGCATCAGGTCCCTTGCGCCCATTTCGCCAGGTGGGGACAATGGCAGCCGGTGGAAGATCCACTAAGTTATGGAAATGTAGATGTGAGGTGAAATAGTGAGACATAGGGTCCAAAGAAGCTGTGGATCCCCAAGTTTGGTAATGAATTTTAGATCACCAACAATAATTAGATTTGTGCCTCTAAGAAGACCGCTATCAACTACCTTGTCCCAAAAAGATTTTCGGTCACTGCAGGTACCATACATATTCAACAAAGTAATCAGTTGAGCACTCCAGAGACACGTGTCGATCAAGAGAATACCACCACAACAGAGTTGTGGAACTAGAGAGAACTTTGCAGGGTCCCAAGTGACAACTAAACCTCCCGAGGTGCCCGAAGAGCTAGCAAATGCAGTATACTAGGAAGGACGAAAATTGTAAAGAAAATTTCTCGCTTTTGAGCCTGCTACCAATGTTTCCTGTAGAAAGATTATATCCGATGAAGACTTGTTGAGAAGGCGTCTGAAGGAGGCGGATTTTAGGGTCCCTCCCACCCCTTTTATTTTTAGAGAGAGTACGATCATGGTTTTGCTCTCGCCAGGGCTTTAATGCCTCTAAGTGCCATGAGATCCAGTTGAGCTTGTAGCATAAAATGTGACAGGAGGTTTGTCCTCAGAAACCTCTTTTCTTCTAGTTGTTCTTGTTTTAATCAGGGATAGTTCAAAACCTCTTCCCTTTGACCACGAGTACTTCCATCCCAAAGTATCTTTAGATGTAGTAGTGGAGTTTGAGGTTGAAGCAAGTTTCGATGGACAGATTATTGATTTGCCAGAGTAGGTTGGTAAGGGAACAGGGGAGAGAACCTCTCTATGTGATGGGACAAGGTTGTTCAATAACACTACAAGTGTATCTTCCCTAAGGTTTGGTTACCTGTGGCCCATATGTAACTCCTCAAGTGGTTCCATAGACTCCTCAAATGGATCGGCCAAAGAATCAATGAGAGATGGGAGAGTATTAGCAGTTGGGAAGGTGTTCTCGGTAGCTCCATCCAAAAGAGAATAGTTTTCCCTAGGAGCAAGAGATGGCTCGACTAAAGAGATAGATGAAGGAGGGATAGGAGTTGTAGTGATTTGTGTTCCAGTGTTTTGTAGGGGGACAGTCGAGGACCTGGTAGGGGGAAAGTTCATAGTAGGCAGAGGAGGATCGCTAGGAGGAGAGGGTGAGGTGAAAAGGGTAGAGGGGTTATCAATAAGGTTCCTTTCCCAAGTTGTGAATGAGGAGTAGAGGGAGGGGAAAAAAAATTGTAACTTACCCATAGTCGAAGTCAAAGAAGTGGATTTGACAACTTCAGGGAAGTCAGACAGTGGAGCAATGGAGTATTAGCTAGGTGGCTCCAGTTTATTGGAGAGCTCCAACATATCTTCTTCATACAAAACCTCTATCACTCTGCCCAAACATTGTTTTCTCAGGTGCCCTGTATGTTTGCAGAGAGTACACCTAAAGGGTATCCATAGATAGTCAATGTTTTGGCATATAGTGTGTCCCCGTCACTCGATATCGATCGATTCCTGTAAGCCTTCGTGTATATCTAGTTCTACCAAGACTTTGGCAACTTTTTTGATAGAGGTGTTCAAAAATTTCAAGTCGACAGTTAATACTTTTCCTAGGCTAGAACCAATAGCCTCAAGAGCTTTGTTGTTCCATAGGTAGAGTGGGTGTCTTGGGAGAAGGACCCAAAGATGGCGCAGAGGAAAATAATCTTGTGTGGGATTAAAACTGAGGCGCCATCTCTTAAGCATGAGACTGCCTCCGTCAAATAACCAACGAGCATTTTGTATCTGATTTGTCTCCTTCGGGGAGAGAAAATGGAAGGAAAACCACCCGTGTGTCAAGTAGGAGATCTCAGGAGAATAGCCAAGAAGTGGCTTCCATGTCTTCTAAACCTAGACAACAATGTCTATCTTGCAGAGAAAACGATAAGAGGTTCTACCCACCAAAGTGCATAGGGCCAGATTTACCGTGTCGTTTAGACCGACATCATCGCCTAGCACCATCTTCTTTTTCGTTTTCTTTGGACACCAAGACCTGAGAGGGGGTTTATTACTGGTTTCTTACTATCAGTGGGGGTCAAGGCTCCCTTTTTTGTATGTTGCCCAACTGAGACAAATTTATTTAAAGTAGTTTGTGGGGAGAAGGAGTGTTGCGCAGGTAGAGTGGATAATGAAGCTGGTAATGGAGACGAGTGCAAGGAGTTATGCAAAGGGAAGGAGGCCGAGGGTGTAGTAGTAAAGTTTTGTGGAGTTGTGTGGGGTTGGAAGGTAGGCACGTCAGATGAAAGGCTAGAAGTAGAGAGGGATGGAGGGAAGGTGGAGGGTGAAGGGTTGACGGGATAGATGGTAGAGTCCGAATCTCGTTGCAAGGAATGGATTTTGCGCGCAGATTTTGAGAGCTCGAAGGTCGAGGGGTGAGTTCCACACTGTGCCAAAGAGGATCATCATCGATACCCATGAGGGTGTTGATATTAGCCTCCATAGGTGTGCGAGGAAAAAAAACTTCTCGCAAGTCACTTAGAACCCACTGTGCACAGTAGTCGATTGAGAGCCATAGGGAGGCACAAGGAAAGCAATGAGGAAGCAGAGGGTGAGGGGAAACTACAGAGAGAGGGGAGGTTTAGTGTAAGAGTTCAAGGAGAGGAAGATGTAATCGGTTGCCAGTAGCAGAGTTTTAAGATTGGGTAGGCTATGTCGTGTTCAATGCAAGGAGTTTTGGAGCCGAGGAACTCCAACTAAAACTCATATACATAGTCATTTTGGTAAATGAGTATAGAGAGAGGGGAGGTTCAGTGTAAGAGTTCAGGGAGAGGTAGACGTATCCGGTCACCAGAAGCAGATAGATGTATGATTGGGTAGGCTATGTCGAGCTCAATGCAAGGAGTTGCAGAGCTGAGGAGCTCCATTTTTGCAGAGCCGAGGAGCTCCATTTTTGCAGAGCCGAGGATTCAAAAATTTGGATCTCATGAGATGGATTACCTAAATCAACAAGTGAAGGGATGCCAGATGCATCTTTGTTACACATATGAGTTTTGACAAACCATATAAAATGATCATGTTCACTAAGTGAGGACTTGGCCTTGAGCTTCCACTCAAAATATTGATAATACTTGTTGTATCATGGCAACAAGTAAATAAATTTATTTAATATATCTAGATCCAAAACAAAAATATCCAAAATTTATACTTAAGATGAATCTTAACAAAATGCATAACAAAATCTTTTTATATATTTTTTAATTAAATAGCATGCACAAAGTATAAGTATATTGACAAACCTTCTTTGTAAGAAAAAAAAAAAGTTATTTTCATTAATGAAAATAACTTTAATTTTAATTTTATAATAATATTCAAGATGCACTTTAAAGACATTTCTATTCAAAACTTATAAATTTTAATCATTGTTTGTTATTTTATTTATAACAATTCAAAAAAAAAATATTTCTATTCAAAACTTATAAATTTTAATCATTGTTTGTTATTTTATTTATAACAATTCAAAACAAATATTTCTATCAAAAAATTATAAATTTTTACCATCATAATTTGAATAGCTCATACTTTATAAGTAAATAGTCTTTGAATTGACGCCGGCCAAGCCAAGGAAATAAGTACAAAGTTCTAGCCTCTTTTCTTCGATGGCGGCTCGTTGGTCTTTAATCTAAAGATCCTAAAATTTGATTGATACGGCAAAAGGCCCTGTCTGCTGGTTGGGGCATTTGGTACTTCATTACACTAAGGCTTTGCAAGGCCTCAGGGGGTAATTTGTTCTAGGCGGACCATTTGAAGAATAAAGGTCGTCTTCACGTTCGGGGCCAAGGAAATAAGTACTTCGAGAAGGCAGACCCATTTGAAGAATAAAGGTCCTATTTTAAGGTCGGTCAATACTTCGAACAATAAGGCCTTGAAAGGAAGTCTTCTTTTCTTCTGGCCCTGCGCCGGCCTTATTTAGGTCTTGAAAGGCTTTCACTGGGTTGGTATTGACTGGAAGGTCAACCCTCCCTTTTCAGGTAAGGTCCTGAAAGGCCCTATTTGGTCCTGATTTTCCTAGATTTCTTCCCCTCAAAGCCTGAGCTCAAGACCTTTCCCTCCCTTATCAAGAAGGGCAGAACCTTACCGCCTGAAAGGACCCTTCGCTATGCTCAGGTAAGGTATATTTTATATCTTCCCGAACTCTAACTCAGTTAAGTGAACAAATACTGGTTTCCAACGGAGCTTCTTGCACATGCTTCAGTCCTCGCGTTCGTTACCGAAAAAGAGTGAGTGAAACGCCTCTGACATACATCAATAATTGGACTTGTACAATGTGTTCGTGCAGGAACTAGACCGGTCGCCCTCTTGATCTGCCGCGTCGTTTCAGTCGTCGTGGTCGACGGGGAAGAGATAGATGAATGAATGTCCTTTTAGGAGAATGATGAATAATACACCTATCAAGACGGAAGCCAAAGGTTTTTCTCATAGGTGGACGTATCGAACCGGAATGATCTCCGAGATTGACATCTTGATACACCAATTTCCCATAATGATAAATAGAGTCGATGGTTACTCTGTGGGAAGAGTCGGGGGCTTCCATTCACCAGTGCAGACTACAAGTGCTCTCCAAACCGTGCTGGATAGTAACCCATCACACGGCTCTCCAACCCAACCTATATTGTTTGTGGTGCCGCATTGCATTGGGGGACTCAAGGCGCTTGATCCTTTGCCTGCCCCCATGTGCACTCCTCCCCGCAAGCAAGTGTAACACCCTGTTTCCCCCAGATTGTAAATATAACTGAATTGGCCACGGACTATGGCAAAACTTATAAATATGAATACGTGATGTAAATGGACCTGCAGAAAGAGGTCAATGAATGTAAATGACAGTTTGAATTTATTGCAGAACTGCTGAGAGGGGATGTGCGGAAAAGAGACCACGATGGTGGTGGAAGGCACCTGAAAAGGTGGCATTAACTTCCACTGAGAATTAAATACCGTATTTGGACTCCACTGGCCGGGAGAACCAAAAGCGGCTCGTTGGCCCTAAAATTTAATGGCTCGCAGAATGGTAGGCGGATGTCTTGACGAGGGATGGGATAGTGAACCGCCCATCCGTAGGGACGTCAGGCCTGATCAGTGCGAGGGAAATCGTGCCACACACAACCTCGCGAGAGGATAAGGCGTACGGCTGAAATGATTGAAGGGGGACGCGAGGGGAAATCTGGCGGTTCTACGCAGAGTGAGTGATCGCAGAGAGGGGAAATTGCAATCCTTGCTCCTAGGCACTGGCAGACAGAGAGACACAGGTCTCAGGACACCGTGGTCTCAACTCAGGGGTGGCTAGTGGTAAATCCAGCAGGAGTCGCTACGCCTACGGTTGGGTGGAAACGAGCACCCCTCTCAGCAGTTCCTCCCATTGCCGAAGTATTTCTGATAAGTGTTTTGCTCATATTGCATTGGAAATTTACATGCTGTCACATATGTTCATGGACTTGTGGAACT
>SNQJ01S0187796.1:24854-34963 GCA_010110895.2 Picea sitchensis | reverse complement strand
ATTGGTGGGAAACTTACTGGGAGTAAAGTTCCACAGAGGAGTCTGGAATATATGGGGTCGATCCCACTTGGGATTTTTTTGTGGATGCAGTAAAAGAACAGTATTACCCCTTTGGCAACTATGAGGACCAGTACATGAGATGGACCAAACTATGGCAAGAGAGGGGCCAAGCAGTTCCGAAGTTCACCAATACCTTCCATACCTTGTGCACCAAGCTGGGTATCAAAGACTCCGAGTGGCATTTGGTTCTGAAATACCGTGGGGCTCTACACAGATACATCCAGAATGAAATGGATTTTCTGGACATCTCATCACTCGGTGCTGCTTATCGATATGCTATTAAAATTGAGTAGAAATTTAAGCACCAGAACAAACAGGAGTTCAGGTCTGCAAATCTGCAACAACCAAAGTATGACAAATATGACCCTAACAAACAATCTCTTGAAAACCAGTCCAAGACACAGGAAATGAAGGGTCACGGGAAGACAAAGAAGGACACCAAAAAATGGTTCGATTTCCACAAAATCCCTTGGCACAACACCGATGAATTTCTCTCAAAACAGTCATTGGTGGCTGAGATCAAAGACAAGGAGTTGAACCCTGATTCAGAATCTGATTTTGAAAATACTAGTAAAGGACAGTTCATTGATGTAGACCCCACTGCTATTGTCGTGACTACAACAATTCAACCTGAAGAATCGACAGATCTTGAAGAGGGGGAGCACCTTTTTCATTCACATATGTGGGTGAAGGGGACCCCACTACATTTTATTGTTGATAACGGAAGCCAGAAGAACCTCATCTCAGTAGAGGTCATCAAACAATTGGGATTGTCGACAACACCACACCCGCAACCATACAACATCGGGTGGCTTCGCCAAGGACGAGATCTTTGTGTCAGCCAATAGTGTCGATTGTCATACGGTATCCAGCCCTTCAAGGATGAGGTATTATGTGATTTTTCCCCATTGGATGTCTGTGATGTTCTCTTGGGACAACCATATATGTGGGAGCGCCATGATGTTTATGAGTCTCGACCCCGCAGTGTAATTGTTACTTTGGGGGGTCATCTCTATAGAATACTAGAGGTAGTTCGAATTATTGTTCCACCAAAAAAGTGCTGCAAGGTAGTATCTCATAATGAAAAATTCAGCTTATTCACAATCTATTCAAAAGGGGAACATAAGGACATTGGAACCACTACAACCTCGCCGCAAGCACCTTCTATCCAACAGAAGCATGTCAACAAGGTTGCAGCAAAGTGCAAATATTCCTTTTGCACACCTTCCTCTCATGTAGCTCGACTTGTTGAATAGCCTCAACTTCAACAGGTTCATGAAATACTTCAACAAACTAAGTAGCGCGACGTCCAACAATACAAGAAACTCACCAAGATACAGATCCAACAAACACTTTTCCCTCTCCCCTGGGAACTCAACGCAATGGATACCTTTGATTCCTAAGGAGGGAGGATTGATCCAGGTGGATATCGGTGGCCACCCACCTTTTCCAACTGGCTCAAAACATTTTTCTAGCAATTTACTATTTTTAGCAGGTTTTAACTTTCGGAGCCATTTTGAGGGCCTAAATGAGGGTTTTTTTTGAGATAGAGGATATCAATGATATCCAAAGGCATTATTGATCCCCCAAAATTAATATCCTCAACGATACCTTTCCAATGAGCTATCATACGCCTAAAACGAAGATCGTATGCAAAAGTTACGACCCTGGGAAGTTGATGTACTAACTTACCCAAATGAGGCCCACATGACTTTTGACGCTTCATCTCCTAGGGTTAGGTTTTTGGATGTCTAGGGTTTTTGGCATTCCTGTTTATTGTAAAAAGGCCTTTAGAGCCTCATTGTAATCATCTTCTTGCGAATGTGAGTAGTTGTCACATCTCTTCTCAGAGATAAGCTGCCACCATTCTAGCGAGTCTTTCACTCTGTATTTTTACAATCTCTATACATTTATTTCATTAATAGAAATCGTGTATTACTGTATATCTATGTTTATGGTTTCATCTATGACACATTTCTGTTATATTATTGAATATCTATGATATCTCTGTGCATTTATTTATTATATCTCCAATCTCATTTCATGCCGAAAATAAATCTAGATCAGGGTGTGAATCAGTGTAGGATTTTTTTTCAACAATGCTTCACAAAACTCCTTAGTTAGCAATCACCATTTACTCATCACTTATTACTGCCATTTATAACCAATCAAATGTGAAAATATATCAACAACATGTAACAACAACATATATCATCAATATGTCATCACCACAAGGAACATAAAGAACACCAGATGCATGTACAATTTTCTTTTTTATTACAGACTACAATCCTTGGGTTATCAACAACAACTGAATAGAGTACAACTCTACAAGAGAACCAACTCTACAATGCAAGACTCAACTTACATAACTAAGCACCAATTGAGAATAGGATTCAATCCCCAACAGATACCAATCTGTCAACAGGTACGTGACCTTTCAGTGGTGCAACATGCGTATGTACGTGCCCTACCAATAGTACAACTCATGTATGTACACGACCTATCTGTACTGCAGCCTGCGTATGCCCTCTGAACAATTAGGGTTTTCTATCCTTGAAAAACTTAGATCCTTAGCAGTCTTCAGTCACACATACTTCTTCCTTTCACTGTCCAATCTATACCATAACCAATGAAAACACATCTATGCTCTCCAACATCTTACCCATGCTCCTCAAACATACAATATGAATTTTACTCAATCATGTATAAGTAACCAGTATACTATGGAAACCATATCAATACTGAAACATAATAGTGCTTCTCACTCAATCAATAAAATAATAAAACCATATAACAACAACCATACCAAAAATGCCTTAATAATTCACCATACCATAAGTAAGAGTATCCATCAAGACAATTATGTAACCATACCAGAACATTTATGGCAGATCTGAGCCCATAGAATGGAGATTTGGAACTTGCTTCATACTTCAAGAACTTGGCATTAGCTCACACTCACGTCCACATGACTTCCTCCAACTATACGTGCTCTATCCTTCTTCAGCCCACGTGTGTACGTGCTCTGGCTCACTACAACCCACATATGTACGCTCTCTGGCCCATTGCTGCTTGTGCACTCCTTCAAAAGCTAGGTTTTCTGAACTTTCGAAACTTTCTCTGTCAAGATCTCAGACTTACAGAAACTTTGATGCATCCATCAGATCCTACAGTCAATCTCTCTCTCAGAATAGATCTTCAATATATGCTCAAGAGATATCTTTACAACAAACCCCTTGCCTCTTATTTATACTCTCCAATTATCTTCCTTAGAAGCATCTTTTTGGCCACTTTATCCACATAGCCACTTTTTCCACATAGTCACCTATGTCCAACTTTGTCCAATTGGCTACTTGTCTATATATCCAATAACCACTTGACCACTTAACCCATTTTCCTCATTTTAGGGTTAACCCTATAATAACCACTTTCCATAATTAGAAAGTTCTCCATTTAATTTATTATTTAAATAATTCTCTTTGAATTTATCACTTCACTTTATTATTTAAATAATTTCTTCTTTGTAAGCACTTTGACTTCTTTGACCTTTTGGGGCTTCAAGCCAATATATGAGGGTCCTCCAACTTTGTAAGGCCATAACTCTCAAACCGTGAGGAGTTATGTGATGTTCCACATAACACCGGAAATGGAATGACAAGTACTATCCATATAGGATAGTTTCACTGACAAATTCACCGACCTTCATCTCATTATTCCACAATTAAGCATGGGTTCTCTAACCATACTTCTAGGATAACTCATCCGCAAAGCATCTTCCCATGAGGGATTTCACCATAAGGGGACCACTTTGGAGTTCATCCATTTGTACTTCCTATCAACCATGACAAGATAGTAATGAGTCATATTTCCATCAATTCAATTGGAATAACCTATGACAATACATCACTATGGCATTGTCCCTTTGTCATTGATTCCATGCATGATCACATGATCCAACAATCAATACATGAATGCATCAAACCATCAATGACAACACATAGATCCATATTTGTTAGGATATTTAGAAACTTAGGAGTTAGTTAAGATCTACTTGGTCTAATGTGTGGTTAGGTAAAAGCGTGTTTCTTAGTGTGTTTCTTTAGTATGCATTAGTATGCATTTGTAGTTAGGAAATCCGACGATCACGATATGTTCCCGACATAGAGTGATCCTACGGTTCATATTGTCCTCGATCTTAATGACCATTGATTTGTGGATTAATACCCCATTGGTACATGATCTCTATTTAAATAGCATGGAGGGGTCATTTTCCGATGATCGATTGTGAGAAACTCTCTTGTAAAATCTCTCTATAATCTTTTTCTTTTGCATTAATAAACTACTCCAAGTGGCCGCGTTGGCTGGGGCCGTGGATGTTTCCTTGTAGGAATTTTACCACATGAAAACATCAGTGTTTTTGGTCCTAATATTAAACGTAAGGCTCAAAGGATAATTTTAGGCATCAGGAAAGTTTAAGAGAGTGTGTTTTTAAATTGCTTTTTCTACCTTAGTTATATGAGAAAAATTCCTTAAATGAAATTAACAGTTTGACAACAAAGAGGTTGTATTTTGTGTCTGAGTCACAATTGTAATATTGAATGGTGCGAGAGAAAGATACAAAACTGTAAAACAAAGTAGGGCATCAATTACTGGAGAGTCCCGCCTTATTTGTAGTAGAAGAAAAGAGATAGTGTAACCTTGAATAAAGTATACAATGCAGAAATTTACATAGCAAGCAGGTCTTTATTTACTCATAGTAAATGCAGAGGAAAGGCTACTTACTTAATAAATTAATGATATAATTAGATTACAGTAGTTTTTGTACTAAATTGAAATCAAACATTTATCAAGGAATATATAAAGAAATGCTGAGAAATGGAAAACAAAGAAACATATAACCCAGATTGAACAAAACTTGGAATCTCTGTCTGCACTTGTATTAATACTCTATAAGGAGAGTTTTCTCTATTAAAATTGGCAAGAAGCAACCCTCAATAGATCTTCAATCTATGTATTTATACAAAAATYGTCACAACCCCAAAACGGTTGGACTTCTCACAATTTAAAAATAGTTAATATTACAACATGTAAAACTGAAAAGTTCCATTAGCATTCTCCTCTGTATCTTTGTTTGCTGGCAGAGACATGTCTTCTCCTCATCCTTTAGCCTGGAGACATCTAGCATCTTATATTGACCTGCATTAGTAGTATGTACATGTTTTCTTACTTGTTTCCCAATGTGCCCGCCTTCCCATATTCGACACATTGGATGCATCTACTCACTAACTGTACCACCAACCCATAAGGTTCAATTGCTTCATTTGATTAAAAAATGTATAGCTTCTTTTCTACCCAAGGCAACTTTTCCTGTATCTTTTTTTCTCCTAAGGATGTGACCTGTAACTGCAAGCTTGGGTTCACTATACATTTTTTTTATTTGGATAAGATCAATTTGGTTCATTTGCTGGATGGTCGTCATGGCTTCTTCTTTGCTTGTCCTAGAATTATGTTGGTTCTTTTATATGTCAATCTATCCCAGGGATTCAGAAATAGTATTTCCTTCAACCACAAGTATCCCTTTGTCTAGTGAATATATTTCTTCTAGAAAATCTTCGTTTACCTCTTTGGACAATCTTTTGCTTTCAACAAGGTTTGTTTCCCAGGCCTTCAAAATTATGTCGCCTCTAGTTTGCTCAGAAAGGGACAGTCGAGGGACCTATAATACATAATCTTTTGGTACTAATAAGATAACCTCATGAAACTTGGCCCGATATGAACACACTTCTCTTTATTTAATATATATGTTCTTCAGGGAACTATCTACAACTCGGTAACAATTTTGGATGGATTCTACATTGGTAAAGAGGTCTTGCTGGGATGATTCTATCTTTTCATGTGCTTCCAGTGCTTGAGCTTGAAAATATTCCATCTCTACTGCTGTACCTTGAGTCAAATCTATCTTGGCTTGTAATTGCTTGATTAATTCTTCCTGTTGAGTGACCAATCCTGTATTGGCCTGTGAATTTTGATAGAGCTCATCAATGTTAGCTTTCAGCTGTTGGATCTAATGTCTGTCATAGGCTCTAACTTGTTCAAAATTCTTGTTCATCTTATTTCTCACTTCTTGTTCCATAGTCATTATTTGGTCTTGCAACTTCCCTACTAACAGGTTTCTTTGTTTCATCTGCTCAACTAAATTTTCTACTGACCACTGATTGGTCGTGGAAAAGGAACCTAATGAACCTGCCACTTCCTTAGCGAATTCAGAATCATCTAGGCCCTGTTCATCATACAACATTCTTTTCCTTTTGACGATTGCACCATATTTCTGATGCATTTCTCATTTAAATATGTCCCTCCTCTTCTTGCTGAAAAAGAAGTCCGAAGGAGGCATTTCTTCGACTGAAATCGGGGTAATATCATCTATAAGGATGACTTCATAACTGGGATTTCTGCGACTTGAATGCAAAGGTGTTAATGAAATAATGGGGTTACCTATCTCTGTGGACGTTTTTTTATCTGCTGTATCAGTAACTAGTTTATCTTGTGTAAACGACGATGTATCCTGTCCTCGTTTCAGAAAGTCTTCGATCTGAGCCTTTGCTTGAGGGCCTAGTGGAGTTGACAGTGAATCTTCCACTTTCTACATTAATATTTTGACATTCTTTGGGTTTTCCTTAGTACCCTATTTGTCGGAACTTCTTGCCTCAAAACCATGAGGTGTAGCTTCCCATGTAGACAAAGGTGTTATTGGTTCTCCTTGTAATACCTTTGGAAAGATATTCCATCTATGATTTTGGAAATTGAAGAAGTTGGCCTGTTGATTTGGTGACAAAGTTTGGATTCTGCCCAATACTTCCTCGTATGATCGGGCTCCCCTGAATATTTCATCCTGTGGGGAATTCTCGTGCATATAATTCTTCAAGTTGTACTATGCTAAGTCATTTTCCAAGATTCTGAGTAGATCATTCCTTTTAAACTCAATGTCAACTAAATTGACATCTTCCAGAGCTGCGGCCTCTACCTTAGAATGGATGAAGTCTAACAACGAAAACATGACAACCTGAAGAGGGTAGGTTGGCCAAACCTTTTTCTAAGCCTCTTTCAATTCTTTGCTGATCCCCTTTGTCATGGTATGATAAGCCACTTCTCAGCATACTAGTCGATCTGGTAAAAAAATTGGAAGAGCATGGGGGGAACCGAACACCCGAAAACCCTGATGTAGGAAAAGTTTTCTTCGATGTACTAGTTAGCTATCTTGCCCATGTTTGTCATGATTTTGTCTAAAATTCTGGGAGGTGGGAAACCATATAGGGAGACATGAATAGGCACCACTATGCAATGACAGATTTCATAGAATAAATCTATTTCTTTGTCCTCCCACAACTTGGAGTGATAGAAATGGATAGGCTCGACGCTGGTCGGGGTCCAACTCCATCTCATTAGAGGGAAAGGAGTCACAAAGAAAAGAGAATCCATGATGTATGTATACATATAGAAAGGGGCAGGTTTCCCTCTGGAATTTTCCAATTGGTACTCCATGATTTCCTTAGCCATATTGTTTGATAACATCTTGGCCCAGTTGAAAGAGTAGCCCTTGGCCACTTCGTGCATAATTAGTACCCATGCCAATGGGAAATGAGAGGAATATTTTTTCCCAAATATCCTACATAGCATCATAGCCACATAAATCATATGGGAATCTAACGATGTTGTGGCATAAATGCCATGAGTGTTAGCTCTTAATTTCTCTGGGTGCCCCCACCAGTACTTGATTAAATAGGGGCAGATTTTATCATATTGCTTACATTACTGTTTCTCAAACTCCATTATGAATGCAGCGCTGTAGTTGTATTTAAAAATGAGGGATAGTTTATACATTACTTGTATCTAGTCCGGTCAAAAGGACCCAACAACAACCTTCTATGAGTTGTAAATGCTCCTGGTTGAAATGTCGATGTTTTCCAGGGCCCAGCCTATCATGTCGTTATATGGCATGAGCCTCGGCTGCGCAACTATCTTGTGTAGCCATGACTGATCTATGTCCCTAAGTTTGGTTTTATGAGTTTCGGTTACTTCATCACCTGAATCGTCTGGACAATTTATGAGCTTATGCTCTAGAATATTGAACACCTATGTCCAAGGTTTCACAGTGTCGATGGCCCTCGCTGAGGTATCTGACAAAACATCTGTATTCAGATTTTCACTCTCACCAGCTACTTTATCCATATTTCATGGTGCCATGATATTGATAAAATAGGAACGAGGCTACCTGTTACAGGGAAATACGTGAGCTTCTCAGTTGGCTACGACTTTCTATTCTGCGAGAATGAAAATGGAATTCAAAATTAAGCATTCTTATTCACCTCAAGCGTATTGATTTGAGAATACCTTTACTGATGATAAATTTATTTACCTTAATGATAAAATCTAGTCGGTGATCTATAATCTATATTAAAATCATTACCGCTGATTTGTGATTAATGCCATTAATATCGACGGTTCGCGATCGAGACTTCTGGATGAAACACGTTTGAAATTTCCCGAATCGCAATTTCACGAAAGATTAATTACAAGATAGTATAGTTTAAAACATTAATTAATCATGTTTAACTTTAAGTGTTTTCAGGTATTTAGATGCCATAATTTTTAACAGTAGCTTGGGATAGAATTCCCAAAGCCCGAAACTGTGAAAGATTAATTACAAGATAATCATTTTGAGCTTTAATTAACCCCGTTTAAGTTTGAAATGCTTCGGAAGTTCGAACTTCGTAGATTTCAAGATATGATGGATGAAAAACGTTTGAAATTCCGAAGTGTGAAGTTATTAACTGTCTTTTAACCGATATTAACTTAACTGATTAAGATTTAATATTTCGACAATTTCTGCTTCACGGATTTGCAATTTAGCTCGTCATTATAATTCCGAAGGGCCATTACCCATAGGGACGTATTGAGGGTGATGCCATTTTAGATGACGTGTTGAGACTAGGGGGTGCCACATGTCAACCTAGGGAAGATTCGAAAGATGAACGTGTACTATGCCTCATGTCCTTTAAAAGTTTATGAAAGAGTGACAACAAATTCTTTCAGGTTTCGAGGTTTTTAATGTTAAGACTTGTCAAAATTCCCAAAGTGTGAAACTCCGAAGCAACCTTTAGTGGTTTGGTTACTTAAAAATCAGACAGCTCCAGAACTCTGAAGAGCTTATGATCGTCCGATCAAATGAAGGGACTTCATCAACGGTGAATATTACACGTGCCTTGTTACTATTTAACCATAGATGATTTTGGTTTAAAGTTCAAATTTATAGGATTATAAATGTTCCAACATAGGCTCCATCTGGGGATCATGTCTCCCTACGAGGCGTGGAAGAATAGTAGATCAAGTTCCTTTATTGGGTGAATGGAGTCATCAATGTATTTCTAGTAAACACCTTTGGGGAAAAGTCATTCAGAGAAAAATCGGACTTCACCCGAGTCTCAAAAAAGCTTCGAAACATAATCAATTATTGACCTCAAGCTAGGCTATTAAAAAGCTTCCTTTTTCTGAAACTGAGTTTAGATTTGCTTAAGATAATCAAAACAACTTTAACTGAAATATCAGACTTTGGTTGATTTTGTTTGCATCAAGGCTGAGTAACTTTTATAAATTATCTTGGGAATCCCTTATTGGTTCAGAGTGTAAATATTATCGAAAGGAGAACTAGATATCAGAGTATGTTTGTATATGTATGACAGTCTGTTGACGGGCGAAATTGACTGTCCGTCAACTGGGAGAGTGGAACCGGTCCGGGGTTGTCTAAATAACCCAATCCGTTTGGAATGGACCACCCTGACGAGTTTAACGACTCCGTTGGCCGCCCTAAGGTCTCGTATGGAAACCAAAGAGAAATGATCTGAGTTAAGAAATCTAAAGGGAAACTAGAAACTAATAAAACAAAGACAAAAAACTAAACTAATAAAGGAAACTAGAAACTAATAAAGCAAACCAAACTAACTACACTAATCTAAATAGAAATTGCTAACTACTTATATATACAATAT
>SNQJ01S0187795.1:21486-34346 GCA_010110895.2 Picea sitchensis | reverse complement strand
AAAATACCAATAACAAAAACATATATTTGTTCGCTACTATTAAATAAATATTAACCACAGTTAATCATTTAAATCTTACTATTCGGGCTTTTAGTTTTTCGTAGCCACCTTGGCCTAGTTTATGTTGGTTGTGTTTTTGTAGTCTGGCCTTTATTTCTTTGGAGGTGTCTGGTAGCCTACATATGGAATTTTTGAAAAAAATTAGATATCAGAATTTTTACTTAAAACAGGAAAGAAAAACATAAATGTTCATATTTCACTGATAATATGACATGTGTTGTACCTTGCTTGACCAGATCGTGGTTGTCGTCCTTGTTTTTTAAACAAATTCTCCTTTTCATCCTCTATTAGCACCTTCAACTCTTTCTTGGGAACCATGGGAGGGATCTCATGCTTGAGGTCTATTTGCAATTTATCCCTATACTGGGCTCTGGTGTATTTTAAATTCTCGTCGGCTAACTTTGTAACCACTTTCTTGTTGAAAGTGTTGTCAAACAAGTTTACCATGTGATCTATTAAATCATCTTTCTTTTTACTATCTTGGCCATTCCACCGTGTGTGAATGGTGGGGCCAAACAAATCCAATGCTTTGTCATGTAAGTTTCTATAGAAAACATTGTTTCCTACAGAAACGTGTTATCCATTAATTTATAATAATCTCAACAAATGTCCATTTCAATTTCATGAAAAAAATTAATCAATTAATGGGACAATTACCTGCAATATTCTGAATCTTGATCAGAACACATGCGTCATCCACCATAAAGGTGACATCTAGTGATCTGGTGCTTTTAATTCGTTTTGTTCCATGCAGAATAATATCATGTCCATCTACACTATGTTCCTCTCCGGAGTCATCATGTAGAGTCCCAGGCTCTAGCTCATCATGCTCCGTCATGTCATGCTGGTCAAAATCATTTCGCTCATCAATGGATTCGAGGGGACCCTCAGGAGGCTAAAAAAGCCTCACTTTCACTTTTCTATGTCGACCTTTTTTTTGCATTGGACCATCACTAATACTTATAGCAGTTGCAAGATCGTCAGGTTCCCCACACATGGGGTTTAAAAATTCCTACAAATAGAAAACTTTTCTTTATCAGATCATATACAAAATATAAAACTAAAAAATGGATATGAAATTGTCATAGCTAATAAAAATATGTGAAGATGCCACTTACCCCAAAATTAGTTATTGTATTTTGTAGCTCTATAATTCTTGCCCTGTCCTCCTGTGTCAGGGGTCTTTTGCTAATCAAACCTAGATATTCTATGTTAGCCTTCTTCAAGGCCTTCGTTACAATTCTCATTAGGTTAATCGAATAAAATATTTCATCCTCATCAATTTCCTCTGTGGGAGCCTTCCCACGTTGACCATGCCATAATATATCGATGAATAAAATTAATGAGATGAACTTTAACAATTGAGAAATTTAGTTGTTGTAGTCATAAATTGTTACTGCATTTAACATTTACCTGGTAAGGCACTGCGGTTTCCTTTCCATGGTCACCCTGGACAGATGTAAAGGGTGATTTTCGGACATGGTCACCCTAGATAGATGTTGACACAATAAATCAATCAACAAAAATTATGAAATTCACCTGTAACATTAAACAAATGAAATATTGCAGTAATATCAGAAAAATAATAACAAAATTTCAGAAATTTAGTTGTTGTAGTCATAAGTTGTTAATGTATTTAACATTTACCTAGTGAGGCACTGCGGGTACCTTTCCATGGTCACCCTGGATAGATGTAGCGGGTGAAACTTGGACACGATCACCCTGGATAGATGTAGCGGGTGAAACTCGGACACGGTCACCCTGGACAGATGTAGCGGGTGACACTCAGACACGGTCACCCTGGACATAAGTTGACACAATAAATCAATCAACAAAAGTTATGAAATTCACCTGTAACATTTTAAAAATGAAATATTGGAGTAATATAAAAAAAAAATAATGAAATTTCATAAATTTAGTTGTTGTAGTCATAAGTTGTTACTGTATTTAACATTTACATGCTGAGGCATAGTGGGTGCCTTTCCATGGTCACCCTGGAGATATGTAGCAGGTGATTTTCTACCATGGTCACCCTGGAAAAATGTTGACACAATAAATCAATCAATAAAAGTTATGAAATTCACCTGTAACATTAATAAAATGAAATATTGCAGTAATAACAGAAAAAAATAATGAAATTTCTGAAATTTAGTTGTTGTAGTCATAAGTTTTTACTGTATTTAACATTTAACTGTTGAGGCGAAGTGGGTGCCTTTCCACGGTCACCCTTGATAGATGTTGAGACAATCAATTAATCAACAAGATTTATCAAAGTAATTGTAAAAAATTTATGTAGTAAAAATTTGAAATATTGTAGCGATAAATTGTAACAATGATTGATCAAAGGTTGAGTTGAATGGTATGCAAGATATTTTCCCCCATAGTCGCACCCCCTCCATCTATTCGATTTAAGTTGTAATTGATCAACAACTCTTCGTATGGAACTATTGTTTTTGTTCCACATACAAATATACGATTTCCTTCGCGTGCCTCAAATATACAATTCGCTTTGTTAGTTGTCGTCACTGGTCATGTACTATTTATAAAGCCTACAATGTTTCCACTAGCTTTTGGCCTTCCATCAATATACATAGTTGCCCCTTTATTTTGATTGTTATCTAGTAGTTGTATATAATTTGCGGCAACTCCATATCTTCGCATACTTTGTGTATATCAGACCAACATCAACCAATGATTGTATTTGTATAATGGTCCAACATACTCCATCAATTCAATTACAGTGCCATAGCTAACCTTTATGCTATCCATGGAAAATAACCCCAATCCATGTAAGGACGAAGGAGCAATGCGATATATCCTCCTATTGATGAAGAAATTTGTGTGCACTAGATGTTTATACCTCAAGGGAAACTCAATGTCACCTATGCTCTCAGCATCATAATTACATGACCCTCCGTTGGCAATAAAAAATTGCATGCGGGTACAAAATATTTTCCTTACCTTTTCCAACCTAGTTGATCTAGAACCGGTAAATCTAGTACAACACGTCTCACTTTCAACCTCTTTAGTATATATTGATCATCACTCGAGGAAGACAGATCCGATAGATACCTATTTGGTGGTACCTACACTCGTTAAAACAAGTAGATAAGTTATCGTGCCAATATACATTTTTGGTACCAACACAGTTGCATATAGTTGCATTTAGTTGCATAAAGTTGAAATTGCCACACTTATCCATCATATAGTTGCATATAGTTGCATAAGTCGCATATAGTTGCATAGTTGCATAAGTTTTGTTGTTGCATAAAGTTGTTTAAAGTTGCGTAAAGTTGTGTAAGTTGCATTGTTGCATAAAGTTGCGTAAAGTTGCGTAAAGTTGCATAAATTGCATTGTTGCATAAAGTTGCATGTTGCATAAAGTTGCATAAGTTCCATAAAGTTGCTTAAGTTGCATAAGTTGCATGTTGCATAGTTTTATATAGTTGCATAGTTGCATATAGTTTCATATTTGCATATAGTTGCATACGAAATTGTTGCAATATAGTTACATATAGTTGCATAAGTTGCATTGTTGCATAAAGTTTCATATAGTTGCATATTATTAGTTGTTTAAAGTTGCATATATTTTCATATAAGTTGCACAAAGTTGCATATAGTTAAATATCCCCCGACGCTCAGTGGAGAACTGGATTTGAGACCTATCAAAGAGTTTGAGTGGGAATCGATAGTTTGGAAATCCATGATCCTGGAATTTCACATATTTGGAAAGCGCCTTATATGGAAGCACACGGTTAAGAACATGTGTTTCTTCCTAAGAGGTCACACATTCAAATCCAAAGGGGAGTAGGGTATGTATACCTCCATACACTTTAGTGGTGAAATTTGAACAATCAATGAGGAACAATAATTGGGTTGTATGTCTAAAGGATTGTCTCAACTATTGTGAAAATTCTAAGCATGGTTTCTCTCCAACCATCCTACATGGGAAATACAATGTAAAACATTTTCTTGCATGATACCCCTCTCTCTTCCTCAGGATATGACACATATGAGACTTTTACTTAGATCAACCCAAAAGTCAAAGATTGATGGGAACATTGTAAGGATACATAGGCAAGAAAAGATAGTACCCCAAGGACAATGATAAGTCTAAATCAACCAAAAATCCCCTTTCCTCTTCCCCTATTGTGGTATCATAGTCCCCTTGTTTCTCTCTCCAGAAATAATTAGGGTGGATTTATATTATTGTGCGTTTCCCATTTTACAAAACCATGAACTTCTTATAAGAAATATACCCACCACATTGTAAAGTTATCCCACGACTTGGAATCTTATGCATTCACTGGTAGGGACTTGGCCTTGAGCTCCACATTTGGAATATTCACAATGCATCTCACATATTTACAACATGGGATCATTATATCTTAGACCACATGGCTTGCTTCTTATTTCATAAACTATATTAAAAAAATAATACATGATTTATTATATTACAATTAAGGGGTCAAAACTAGGATATTACAAAAGGGAATTCAAGTAATGCATTCAAGCATATGCCATTGACATTACGACATGTTTAGCAAAGCAATGCCATATAACACAAGGGGCTTGCAAGTTTCCATCTAAGGATTGATCGATTTTTTCTCTGAGAAGCTCCATGGTAAGTGTTGTGGGATTGGTATATGGAAAGGTGATGTGATAGAACTATTAATCTTGAGCATCCAAGTATTGTATCATGTCTCATCTATGCTTATTGGCATTGTTCCCTATCACTAAAGACATCGATCAAATTTTGAAGCAAGATGAGTTATTTGATGACATTTTATGTATAAGTGTATTTAGTGTATGAGGCGACCTTTACCATAAAACAATAGTTAATTGTTAGATGATTTTTGAATGCATCAATTATGTAGATTGAAAAGCATATAACATGGATGAAAATCATGAATAAATTTGTCAATTTTAGGAAAACAATGTTCTATGCGAGCGCAAAACTTTAGCCTTTCTGGCCAAATTGAATATGTGAATGCCGAAAGAGGCTATATTGATGTTTTTGATGCATATGATCAAAATGCAATAGATATAATTTAATTATTAGGCCCTTTGGTACAAAAACATTTTTTTGTGTCAAATAGGGCATTTGACCACTCACCAAAAACCTTATCATATACTCTACAGATTAAGGAAAGGAAATATTTCTCTTTGATTTCATTTTCTTGATAAACCCTTAATTTCCATGTAGTAGTAATTATATTTTTTTGCTTAATGACAATTTTATATTGTGGTACCAACACTCGGAAAAATGAGAAGACAAGTTAGCGAGCAAATATTTAGGGAACCCATGTTTTGCTTGGAGAATATACTTTATTCTATTGTATGTAACAAACTTATTGGGGTCCTTGTTTACTTGATTCATATCATACTTGGCATCCCATTATTTCTATATTGGTATGCTTTGGGGTGTGAGTCTTCTCTTTTATAGTTTCATATAGTTGCATAGTTGCATAAGTTGCATATAGTTGCATAAGTTGCATATAGTTTCATATAGTTGCACAATTGAATATAGTTGCATACGTTGCATATAGTTGCATAGTTGCATATAGTTGCATCGTTGCATATAATAGCATAGTTGCATATAGTTGAATATAGTTGCATAGTTGCATATAGTTGCAGATAGTTTCATAAGTTCCATATAGTTGCATAGTTGCATATAGTTGCATATAGTTGCATATAGTTGCATAAGTTGCTTTTTTGAATAAAGTTGCATGTTGCATAAAGTTGCACAAGTTCCATAAAGCTGCATAAGTTGCATAAGTTGCATGTTGCATAAAGTTGCATAAGTTGCATGTTGCATAAAGTTGCATAAGTTGCATTGTTGCATAAAGTTGCATTGTTTCATTGTTGCATAAAGTTGCATAGTTGCATAGTTGCATAAGTTGCATAGTTTCATAAAGTTGCATAAGTTGCATAAGTTGCATAGTTTCATAAAGTTGCATAAGTTGCATAGTTTCATGTTGCATAAAGTTGCGTAGTTGCAATAAGTTGCATAAGTTGCATAGTTGCATAACTTTCATAGTTGCATAAGTTTCATAAGTTCCATAGTTGAATAAACTTGCATATAGTTGCATAGTTGCACAAGCTGCATAAAGTTGCATGTTACATAAAGTTGCATAAAGTTCACAAGTGATTCCCTAATTTCAATTTAAGTAATTCCCTAGTTTCAACTTATGTATTAGAATATTTATTAACAATACATGTGTTTGTGTTCTTTTACTTAAAAGCAGATTTGCATTTGGAATTTTAAGGGGAGGACAAGACACAATCTTTTGTCACTTTTCCTCATATTCCCTCTTACTCCACTCAAAGTAGGCTCATACTCTTGCCTCCTTTCCATGCTCCCTTTGATCCAGTTGTCACATATGTTCCTTTCCTCCATTCATGAAATCTTTTGACATCGTGTTCAAGTCATTGTTTGTCTCATAGGTGTACATGGGGCAAGCCATATTATCATATTAAAATAAAAACTTCTTCTACAGCATGTCCCAACATGATTTCACATGGAATCATCAATACTTATGTAAGCACATATATCATGTTCTCTACCTTCCTCTATTTCACTTTTTCATTTACTTTCATATTGCAGTTGTTTCTTTCTTAATCAAGTGGTAGTTAGATTTTTTCTTCTCCCTCCTCTCCTAGCGTATCTTACTTGTCATGAATTGATGCTTATCACCTCTCTTTTCTCTTTGTTAGCATTGTTTGCAAGAATATTCCCATGGGAAACCCATGTTTATTTCCACTTTTCATCGATATAGGGGCATGTTGGGTTCCCACGATGGTTATCAAGCAAATAATTATCACGTGGTGAATTCCATCCTTATGTCAGGGTACTTTCTCGAGCAAACTTTTCTCATGAGTACCCTCCTATTTTCTTATGCATATTTTCTTTGCCAATTAATGTCACCTTATTTTCTTTGTCTTCAATTGTTTCTTTTCCTTTCAAAATTCTTCATGAAACTTGTTTATATTCTATTGCATGAAGTATATCTCATGCAATGGGGGTGAAATTTAGTTTATGGTTTCTACACTTCATAGTGTATGGTTTCTACACTTCATATTGATCATACACATATCCCATCACATGTTGGTGTGTAGAGTATTTCATGGTGCATTTCCCATACATAACCTACACTAGGAAAACACTTAGGTCCTCCTAGTGATGGATCATAGTGTGTTGAAACCCCTCATTTTGAGTCCTTTACCTTAGTCTAGATGTGTGATTATGTCTTTCCATGTGATTTTTAGTGCCATCATGCAACCCTATTTTGTGTTTATCCTTCCTTGGTCATATGTTTGTCTATGGTAGATACTTTGGCCACACATTTAGGTCCCTCCCTTACCAGTTATGACCTCTCTTGGGCCTTGTGCACTAGTTGGGGTCTTTTTTAGTTGAGGAGCCTCCCTTGGGTCCCCAAACTTCCCTAATCCATTAGGTCACACTCTTTAATGCATAAAATAAAAACAATGGTTCATCATACAAGAACTAATTTGTAAACAAGAAATGAGTATGAACTAACTCAATCACATTCAGTGGCATAACTAGAGCTTGTGCATGAGAAGGGCCAACTAAAATTTGACTCAAAAAATTGATGTGTGACTAAAATATCTATCATAGAGGAACAAATATATACATCTTGAGTTGACTTCTACAAATGAACATAGTGTATCCGTTTCTTACTATCAATGGAAAATTCCTTTATAGGCCCACATGATCGATTAAGAATTCATTGGAGTAGTAACTACTATTAGATGGTGTTGTTGATTGTCAACTCTAGGATGTGGCAGTATTAATTTATTTTAGTTGAGGTAACCAAGAAATTTTCTACATTCTTAACTCTTAATATATCCAAACACGATTGTTGAAGCTCATTTGATTTTGACATGAGACTAGAAAGGGGTTGAATCAACTATGTTGGGTTGTAAATTTGGCTAAGTGTGAGGACTTGAATCGTGTAGAAGAGATACAACTAGGCTCGTAGGTATGAACAATTAACTTGCAAGGTAGGTAGGTGTAGCTACTAGTGGGTGTTAATAGGTGTAGTTGTTGGTGAATGTTGGAAAAATATGATACCACCTTTTGATATTGTTGAATTGAATCTTCAACTACATTCTTGATTAAGGATAATATCGGGAGTTTTTACAAAGTGGGAAGTTGTTCAAGAAGTAAGGGAGAAACTATGAAATGTGATCCTTTTGTTATTGTGTCTCGAGGAAAAGTATCTTGATGCAAATGGAAATGGAAAAATGAGGGGAAATATGGTGTCACTCATACCACTCTCTTCCATTTTTTAGCTACTCAATTAGTGATTGTTTTAAGCATGTGTTCAACCAAAGGTTAGAAGTGCTCTAGTTTAAACATGGGGTTCAAATCTTCCAAATGGTTCATATATGCAAAAATATAGTCATCCCCATTCTCTACAACAATACATGTCACAATTTCTCTACTAAGTCTTTCTTATTCTCTACTAACTCTCTTTTTAGAGTCAAAGTTATGTCCCAAAGTGCCTCGTCAATATCATTATGTCATCAGACTTCCAAGAGTGTTGTTTGGGACCCTTCCAAGCTATTTATGAAGGTCACATTTTCTACTTTTAATTTCCCATAAGTATCTACCATGTATATAATGTCACTAAAGTGAATTTCCAAAGGAATTATATATAATCTCTCTAATTCATACATGGATTTATTTATAAAAATATATTTGAGCAATTTATTACCTACTATATCTCAAACAATCTAAAATTATAGTGTATCTATGTTGACTTTGCTTCAAAGTTGGATGAGAAGAGGAGGAACCTTGATTGTGTAGTCTAGAGGTTCTAGTTTGAGGTAGTATCGATGCAATTGGAGTTGTCTCAAGTACAAGTGTAGTTCCTTTCTCTTTTGGTTGTTTCTATAATGAGGTGTTAGGGCCAACCTCACTAGTATAGTGTTTCATCCATGGAGCATTAGGCATAGCAATGGGTTTTGGGACATCTCTTGGCAAGGAAGGAAAGAGAATGGGATCACAAAGCAAGGTGGTAAATGGAGATGTGGAAAAGAGGGGATCCTAGGTGGCTTCAGGTTGGAAATAAAAAATTAGTGTGAGGATAAGGGAGGTTAGGGTTTTGGGTAGCTTCCTCGAAAGTGCCAAGAGGGTCACGTAGGGTATTAGTAAAACTAGTTTAGGTTTTAAAGGGATGTCTAATCTCTTGTCGGATATTCATTGTGTTGGTTGTTGGAGGAGAAAATATTTTGGGTTTCTCCTCAATGATCAAAGTTGGGGAAGGGGTTTTGTCATTGTCATATTGGATGTGTATGGTGAATTGAATTTATAGGGGATTTGTGGGAATACTAGAGAGTAGGTGGGAGATGTGTCTTCCAAGGAGTATACAGGGTATCACAATGTGCAAGAATGAAGGATAAATTTCATGGAAAGAGTTGCTTCACATCCATACCAGATTTGATGACATTGTTGGCCTCCTCTAGTGATGCTAGGGTTGGCTGGCCTCCTCTATCAATGCTCCTATGTCACGCTAGGGCTAGCTGGCCTCCTATATCAATCCTCCTCTATCCCCTTGGTCGCATGTTCTCTTACTTTGTCTCTGTCACAGGGTTTGGGCAGTGCTCTATCTACCTGCAACAACTAGAAGCAATGTTCTACCTCCTCCAACAACTAGAAGTTACGATCAATGGTGTGGGCATGGGTGAGACCAGTGGACCTCGAATAGCTTCGTAACTTTCATAGGGTTTGGGCTATGATTTGTGTTACAGGTTTGGGTGGTGCTCTACCAGCTCCTCCAATTAACTTTCGTAGGGAAATCGTCTACCTCCTCTAATAGCTAGGTGAATCTATGATTGATGGCATGGACGTGGATGCGGGCCGGGGGAATATAATTTGGTTTTGTAAATTTGATTTTTTATGTTTTTTTTTTTTTTTAATTTATTGTTTTGTTATATATATATATATATATTATATAATATAATTATTATATAAATTTAATAGCATTATTATAATTAAAACTCATAAAATCATGGGCCTTCCCCTCAATCCTTACTGCGACCACTTTATTATCTAGATATCTAGCTAAGGAGTTCAATTGCATCAACATTTATGACCCTTATGTATATAGATAGAGCTTTTAGGAAATTTCCCTAGAAAAATATTGGTTCCACTTCAGTTTAGTGTTGCTATGAGGGGACATACATTTTACTCTAGGATCTTATGAAATTTGGGGCCCAACATACAAATGGATCCCCTCGTAGACTTATTCGAATTTCCAAAATTAAGTGAGCTAGGATGCACAATATACAACCCATAAAAATATCTTTTATTTGGAGGAATATGAGAACATGGGAGGCTTAGGTGGCCAATATCCCGAATTGTTTAGTGACCCCTAAATCATTTTTGGATGAAAATATTCAGTTCGAGCAATGGTCTCTTCGAGTGGTGACTCATCACATAACCTTATCATATTGGAACTAAATCCCTCTAGGAAAATCCCCCCAACCCTTTCAAAATAAACCCATATTGGTTGGAATATGACTCCTTTCTAGAGATCATAAAGGGAAGTTGACAACCATTTAGTCCTTCTCTCCCAAAATCCCCCCTATCTAGTTCCAAAATAACCTGAAAAGGGAAAAGAAAACAACTATTAAATGTTATAAATAAAAAAGAAAAAAGAAAATGATATTATTGGAGGATATTGAGGAAAAGTGACTTTGTATTTCTATACAATAGTAGGTACCTCAATTAACCCAATAAGTTGTAAATGCATTGGCTAGGACCTTTGTTATTCATAACCATATGGAATTCTATAGAAGTAAACTTGGCTCATCTTGATAGAAAAATTAAGAAGGGATGGTGAATGGTGCTCACCTAAAACATTTCACTCCTCCTCAAAACTAAGTTGGGAATCTCTTGAAAATGACCTGCACATTATTATTGTTTATGCTTTCACAGTTGATTCAATAAGGCTAGATCCTATGAAAGGGATAGTCAATCTAATTGTATTAATTTATTAAAACTTAACCTTGTGGTTAAGGAAGTATTGATTTAATTGAGTCGAGAATAAAGCATTTGAATTTGTAAGTTTCTTTCAAAATTCATGGAAATTAAGATCCACCTTTATAGTCAGGGGGATAGGGGAATTCTCATTCAAAATAGTCAAGTCATGTCAAGATAATCTCTTTGAGTTGCATCATCACACTATAGAGCTATGGAGGTATCCATGAAAGGTCATCTCCATAGTTGTGGGTCATCGTTAATGATAATCGTATGCACTTAATAATCACATCAAGTCATAAAATTTGAAATGATGGAAATACGGGATAAGGGGTACGTAAAAGGGCTTAATTTGATAGCTTGGAAAGTTACGTTATGCCATCATTTGGGTTTAGTTAATGACATTGTTCCTTCCAGTAATGATGGTAATCCAATACTAAATGCACTCAAAAATTGTTTTGATTTCCACACCATCCAATTAATTTTACAAAATGTTGGGAAAGATATGGTTGCTTTTGAAATTTATGGAAAGATATGAACACCTTTTCAAATTAATGAAAATTAAATATCCATTACTCAATGCATAGTCAATATAATATACCATCACCCACTTCTTAAGTCATTATGTAGATTGCGAACTTGAAGAACAAGATAAGATCCAAAGAATTGGTGAGAAGTGATTCATGCATATGCACCAAAATGGAAAATGGATAGCTAAACACTATGATATAATCAAAGTACTACTAGTTTATATAAAAGGAAAGAAACATGAACAACTTGTTGATATTATGGTAGCTGCAGGAGGTATTTACCTCCACGTGTAAACCTNATTGAGTTGGCTAATAACCCTAGAAGACTTGCTGGCTCAAGAAGATAATTTATATTAGGTTATTAGCTTCCAAGAAAAGAAGTCATCTAGAAATAATATTATATACTGAATAGACAGATACCCAGAATGAGAAGTCGGCCTTGGCAGTTAGCCAAAAATAGTATAAATACAGGAGGCTAGTTCTCATTCTGGCAGGCAATCTCAGAATTGCAGTGCCCAGTATTGTGCACACTGCAGTTGCCCAGTTTCTGTGCGGGTTTTGAGGAGAGCTGTCGTTGCAGCTACTGCAGCTAGCAGCTGCAGTTGGACTATCTCTTGGCTAGGGTTTGGACTATATGATCAACGCTTTTTGATGCACTATCCTTGGGGAAAGGTGCGCTACCCTTTGTTTGGCTATCTAGCCTAGGGTTTGCTTATGGAGTAATTCTCTGTCAAGGTTAAGGTGCTCGGAGGGTGTCTTCGGCCTATGGTTGGGTGACAAGGGTATTGTCAATGGTAAAACGAGCACACATCTTTCATATTCTAACAGGTTATGGGCCCACACCTCCTTCATTCAATCTAAATGATGGAAGGAAACATAGCCGCTAGGATATTGAGCTCGCTGAGGAACTGCTGCTAGGGATACTAGCAGAAGCAACTTCCAAGACATTGTCGCTAGGGTTACTAGCAGGAGCAGTTGCAGAAACCCTAATCCTCTTGTTGAGCACCTTAAGTGAATGGATTGACCTAATCTCCAGACAGATCAGTGCACCCTAGCCTAGCGCATCTCTTGATACTCTTAGCAAGCCAAGACATGAAGTTTGAGTTTGTGGTCAAATATAGGGTTTGACCAAGTCAAAGCAGCCATGAATTATTATATGAATTCAGAGAACAAGTTATATGGAGCCTCTAACTTCAAAGTGTGGAAGACAAGGATTGACCTCATCCTTGCCAAGAATAAAGTGCTGGATATCGTGAAAGGAA
>SNQJ01S0187795.1:5250-18424 GCA_010110895.2 Picea sitchensis | reverse complement strand
GTGATGCGCTATCCTTGGGGAAAGGTGCACTACCCTTTGTTTGGCTATCTAGCCTAGGGTTTGCTTCCGGAGTAATTCTCTTTCAAGGTTAAGGTGCTTAGAGGGTGGCTTCGGCCTATGGTTGGGTGACAAGGGTATTGTCAATGGTAAAACGATCACACATATTTCATATTCTAACACAACTAACATATAAAAATTCAATGTTGGAATGACACCATAGAGGAAGGAGGAAATTCTCCATTAGCTCATGGACCCTTGAGCTGCACAGAGGGGAGACTTCAAAAACAATTTTTTGGAGATGGTCCAAAATTTGGGCTCATCATTTGGAAAGGATCTGAGAAGATGTGAAGTGACGTAAATGTGGTGGAAAATGACTAGAGGGTGAGTCAAATTTCTTGTTCAGGGATTGTTGGACTCATCATTATGAATTTTGAATACAACCATGTTGTGGTAGTGGAAAGGATAGAATGAAACATGCTTAATAAATAGGACATATAAGGTCCACACCACACAAAGTAGAGATTGTTAGGAGAATTAAGGAGCATATACACTAAGGGGAGACCAGAACTAAAATAGTAGGTAGGATTGTAGGTAAAAACGGATGATGTGATGTGTTATCACATGAAGTTGTAAAGGGTCCCATGTAGTTGTAAAGGGTCATTCATCCTTATAATTTTGAAGTGTTCAGGGAAAGTGTCCACGGAAACAATTTAAACATCAATGTGCTACGTAATTTGCTTCCATTACATCCATGGCAAACATCCATTGTCCCCATTCACATTAATTATTCTATAGGCTTCTTGTTTAATTGTCGAATTGTATGTGCGAGTCATGTTTGAGTTCGGAAACCCTCCCATACCGTCAATGCATGTGTCTTGTCTAACCATGTCAAATTTCAGTGCATGCAAGAACAAATTGAAAATATTTCAACGTTGGCCCCATTCACTTGTCATTTATATGCGCTGGTTTCAAGTACATGAGCATTTTAGAGGGGGAAATTACATAGTTGTTATCAAAAAAGGGGAAAAGTTATCCAATTGTAAGAAATGGTTTAACATTAAACCATGCACGAAAGAGAGTGTGATTAAATGATGTGTTTTAAGAAAATTATAAAGTTGGAGGTAAGGAAATATCTAAAAGGTCTTCCCTAACATCATATTGCGAAATATTTTATTGTGTATTTATCTTTAACAAACTCTTCACTATTGCACCCACCACCTTAGATCGCCTAGTTTTAATAATAGGTCAAACAATTGATTCTTGGGTAACTAAACACTTAGCACTTCTTGATGGGATAGTAGGAAACATGCTTGGGTTGGATATGATAGACACATTTCTCATAGGTGTTGATAAGTGTTAGGGGTTATGAGTTGTAAGAGTTAGGCACTGATATATGTTTGAAATTGGGGGTTTAAGGAGTTGTTTTTTGGGGTTTATATGGACTACAAGATTGCAATAATATGGGTTATATGAGTCATATGGTTAGGGGTAAGAATTGTGGATAATGGTTATTATAGGTTGAAAATTCCCAGGGGTTATAACAATTAGGATTTATAGGTGTTATTCAAAGTAAGGGTTAGGAGATGTATGTCATGTTAGAGTTTAGGTGTTATAATTACAAAGTTTAGGTGTTACAATTATAAATGTTAGAGGTTAGAATAATAATGTTTATTCATGTTAGTTTTCTAATATTATAAAGGTTAAGGGATAGGTGTTATATTATTATTTTTGGTGTTAATGGTTAAATGGGTTATGATTTACAAAGGATTATGGTTAGGATTCATAGGGGGTAACTGAGGGTCATATGAATTTAGGGTTGATACATATCGTTAGGGCATGCAAATAGTCTATCCATGTCAAATTTCAATGCATATAGAAACAGTTTGAAAAAATTTCAACGTTGGCCCCATTCACATGTCATTGTTGCTTGTGTCTAGTCCTAGTACAATTTCCTTGTAAAATTTGAATAAAATATTTGAATGACACAAATTCAAACCTACAAATTCAAGTCAACTAAGGGTCATAGGAATTAGGGTTGATACATTCTTGGGAGTTTTGACATAGGGTTTATGTGCCATTTGGATTACAAGTTTAGTTGGGTTATTGATGAAGGGTAATAGGGTAAAGTTAAAGGGGTTATAAGGATTAAAAATATGTTGTTATATGTTAGGGTGTTCAATTTTAAGGAGTGTAAGAACTATGAGTTAATGGTTATAAGGAGTTTGAAATAAATGGTAAGCAACCACTCAATGTTGGTTTTCCTACCCAAATTTCTAATTCCACGCCAGAGAGATAGAGGACGGGGGTGTAGAGAGATATATATTATAGAATAAAAAATGTCTCATGTGCATTATGTCATTTACCCTGCCTCTTTTTTTGTCCCATTATTTTTGTTCCTTGCAAGCATCCCTAAGGTCATAGGACACAAAATGAATAATGACACCTTTGACATGGTATAACCCTACTTTTTTTTCTATTTTATTTCAAATATGCCTTCTCTTTTTCCTCATCCTAATTTTCTAGAGGTGTGGGATGTAGTGGGAGAGGAGGATTGAATCTTAGCCCGGTGTGTTTGAGATTTATTTTCCTAAAAGACTCCTTATAAAATTGAGACCTATGTAGGGTAGCTTATAAATTATGAGGGGACTGTGGTTCTATCCTCTAAATATTATAAATGGATTTATTTGTAGTTTGATAATGGAAAGTAGAGCCTAAGATTAAGAAGAAGGGAAGATTTGAGTTAAAAAATGAAGCATCTCTAACCGATTAAATATTGAGTTAACAAATGAAGCATCTTCTTCTAGTTGGATTTTTCCCATATATATATATATATATAATCCCAATGCCCATATGCCTCCAACCTTGTGATCTAATCATTTGGTGACACGTGTCATGAAGGGTGATGACTAAGACTAGGGGTAAATTTCAATTCAAATCTAGGAATGACCAGGCCCACAACAAGTGAAGGAAGAAAATTAAGAAGGTACATGTGTTTTCCCATTCCATGTCAACAACAACGCATCCATTCATTGGGAACACTAAAACTTGACAAATTGATGACTCCACTAAATAAGGGTTTATGGTTTACATGATGAATTGATTATGGAAGAAAGTGGGTGTGTGAGTCAAATTTGAGTCCAGAAACCCTCCCATATCGTTAAGGCACGCGAATAGTCCATCCACGTCAAATTTTAATGCATACATAAATAGTTTGAAAAAATTTCAACGTTGGCCCCATTCATAGGTCACTGTTGCCTGTGTCTGGTCCTAGTACAATTTCCTAGTAAAATTTGAATAAAAGATTTGAATAACAAAATTCAAAAATGCAAATTCAAGTCAAAAGAAGTGTAATTGAATATAGAAAAAAGGAGAGGCATATTATTTCAACGCAAAGCAAAACCAACAATTTTCGATGTAGATATTGTTTCAAATTTGGACGGAAATCCCGCAAAAAGGAGAGGCATATCGAACAATTTTAGACGGAAATATGAAAAATATTTATTTGTCACATGAAATAACTAGGATGACATACCTACATCATTGGTATGAGATGTTTTTGAAATTTCTATATCCAATTTTCTACAATTAAAATCTGCAATTTCGACGAATTTGCATTGAAAATGCTCATAAATGGTGCTTTTTTATATTTTTTAATGATGGAAACAAGTGGGTGTGTGAGTCAAATTTGAGTCCAAAAACCCTCCCATATTGTTAAGGTATGTGAATAGTCTATCCATGTCAAATTTCAGTGCATACAGAAACAATTTGAAAAAATTTCAACGTTGGCCCCATTCACAGGTAATTGTTGCCCATGTCTAGTCCTAGTACAATGTATTTTCGTTGTTCCTTTTAAAATTCATTCGACAGTACACATGTTCCTGCATCTAGTAGTGCAAGGACATATTTTAATGGTGTTGATTAAACAATGAACAAAAAAAGAGGGATTTTTCATCACAACTATGACACACATACATTATATATACAATGTAGAACTTGAAAGAAAAATGAAGAAAGGATGATGCAACCTTAAAACTTGTGTCAACCAATTTGTGTACTTTGAAAGAAATAAAGGGTTTATGGTTTACATGATTAATTGATGATGGAAACAAGTGGGTGTGTGAGTCAAATTTGAGTCCAGAAACCCTCCCATATCGTTAAGGCATGTGAATAGTCTATCCATGTCAAATTTCAGTGCATACAGAAACAGTTTGAAAAAATTTCAACATTGGCCCCATTCATATGTCACGGTTTCCCATGTCTAGTCCTAGAACAATTTTTGTTCCTTGTTCCTTGTAAAATTCGTTTGACAGCACACACGTCCCTGCATCTAGTATTGCAAGGGACTATTTTTATGGTGTTGATTAAGAAATCAACGAAAAAGAGGGATTTATGGTCCATGCCAAGGGATTTATGGAATCACACATGGAATATGTGATTTAACAATGGTCATTTCAAATGCATTTGTAACATGAAGTATGGTTCTCATGGCCCCATTCACAGGTCATTGTTGCTCATGTCTAGTCCTAGTACAATTTCCTTGTAAAATTTGTATAAGATATTTGGAGAATGATAATTTTGAAGGTGCTAGGCCTATTCCTACACACCATGGTGAGATCACCTCTCATTAACAGTCGGTGTATTGATCCCTTTTAGTTTTGGGTTGTTAGTATTTTCAATTTCACAAACCTTTCAATCTAGTCAAAGTTCATCAATTAATGTCTCTTGTTACTGTGGGGTTATAAAGCCTCATGATCCCAATGACCACATGTTGATGGGCGAAATTGTCCGTCTGTCAATTGAGAGAGTGGAACCGGTCCGGGGTTGTCTAAATAACCCAAGCCGTTTGGAATGAACCACCCTGACGAGTTTAACGGCTCCGTTGGCCATTCTAAGGTTCTAAGAAAACCAAAGAGAAAACTAATCTAAACTAACTAATCTAACTAAACTAATAAAACAAACTAAAACTAAATAAAATAAACTAAATAAAACTAAATACAAGAAACTACACTAACTAACAATAAATAAAAAGAAACAGACTAATACACTAATCTAATTAAAACAAACTACTAAATCAAACTAAAACTAAATATGAACTAATCTAAGTATTGTATATACAATCTACTGATTACTATTACACTAACTCTAACAATTAAATGTCTAATTACTAATTAAATTACAACTTATTCACAAATGTACATTATCTACAAGTTGCAGATTTGAATAAAACCTGTAAAACTCATTTACTTTCTGCCCTAAGACAGCGAGTGATATTTTTGATTTTTTGATTTTATGAATAAGAAATAAAATTACTGAAATTAAACGATCTAATATATTTACTGAAATTAAATGATCTAATATACTAACTTATATATCTATCTAAACAAATAAATGACAAACTGACCTGGAAACGCTCACAATTTGTCCTGTGTATGATGACTTCGAAGCTGGTCGGAGGAAGGAAACTCGCACCGGTTGATCCAGAAGCTTCTCGCAAACAATAGGCTGTACTGCTCTTTGAGTTGTTTACAGGACAAACAAGACATAAAAGATCATAACAATTATATAATCTATAAATCTCTGCAATAAGGGAAACTTGTTATGCAAAAACTTATACTTAATAATTCAACTTATGAAGAAGGGAAACCTGTCATTCACAAACTGAACTAAGCAATTGCTATGTTTCTTTAAATGCTTGGGAGAAATCAGATATGGATTACAGTGATTAAAATTATATCATATGCACATGATTAAGATAGCTAAAGTGGTCATTAACCATATACAATTGATATACACAACATGAAACAAAATATTGATATAATGAGAAGCTAAAACTGTAACAAAACACCAAATTCTGCCTCAGTCTGTGTTAAAATCCCATATCCTTGTTCTCCAACGAATGAGGATGATCATTATTACAAAAATGATAGATATTTATAAGTCTCTCCACAGGGTAAAACCTCCCTGTGGATAATATCAAACTGTTTTACATAATCTGGGAAGATATTCCCAAAATCAACTAAACTAGGAAACTAAAATGCAAGTGAAACATTTCAAATATCCCCTAACTACTCATCAAATCCATTGCAATTTCGAATTTATTTTCAATAGACCAAAAATATCAAGTTAGAAAGATATTTCATTAACAAAACAATAAAAATCTAATCTTACAGACTTAGCTACAGAATCGTCTGATTCTGTAGCTAGTTTAAAATAGCATACAGGACCAGATAGAAATCATATGAAATCTTTTTTAAAAGAATCAAATCCAATTTTCTTTTAATAAACATTAAAAACGAATCACTAATGACTCACATGATTTTATCATTCAAATTAAACAAAATCAAAAGTGATTCAATCGAAACAGGGGTAGGAATACTCTGTTTCACAGTTACCATAATCAAGTCGAACAGTAACAAGACTGTCCCATATCCAATTAAAATCAAATAAGATCAAAATCCAATAACCAAATAGAGAGACAAGTATGCTCTGTTTCAATTTCCATCATAGTCGGGTAAACAGAATCGAAACCAAACAATTTTACAAATCATTTCACATCCAATTCAGAAGTAGTGCAATCAAGCAAATTGTATGCAACGTTGTGTTTTTCCAAAACAGGAGATACGATTAGATCAAAATGGGATTGTTTTACAATTATTATAACTGTTATGGCTCAAACGGTTCGCACCACAGGTGGATTAATTCAGACAGATACGTGAACCAATTCATACAAAATCATAACCAGATTGATTCGACTTTGACCACAATCACTATAGAATTGACATANTTTCACAGTTACCATAATCAAGTCGAACAGTAACAAGACTGTCCCATATCCAATTAAAATCAAATAAGATCAAAATCCAATAACCAAATAGAGAGACAAGTATGCTCTGTTTCAATTTCCATCATAGTCGGGTAAACAGAATCGAAACCAAACAATTTTACAAATCATTTCACATCCAATTCAGAAGTAGTGCAATCAAGCAAATTGTATGCAACGTTGTGTTTTTCCAAAACAGGAGATACGATTAGATCAAAATGGGATTGTTTTACAATTATTATAACTGTTATGGCTCAAACGGTTCGCACCACAGGTGGATTAATTCAGACAGATACGTGAACCAATTCATACAAAATCATAACCAGATTGATTCGACTTTGACCACAATCACTATAGAATTGACATAAGTGATAATTGGTAAAATATGCAAATAAACTCTATTGGATTTGAACGAAATGGTTAATTCCAAACAAGTCGCGACAGGGATTAATATAGAAACAAATCATGAATCAATCTCATTTCACAAATCCACTTGAAACAAAAAATCTATCATAAATACGAATTCAACTGATAGCAGGGTCGATCAAACCAACGCGAATCAATCGACTGGGTTTTCACATAACCGTTACGAATTGTTTTGTATGTATTTTAATAGAATCATATTGAGAATAGTCCGAATTGTATCCCTGTAACAGTTAACCATATCACAATTGTTGCCAACCATAATGCATACATCATAACTAATTCAAATCGAAACTTGATTGTGTTCAAAATTGAAATGTGAAGTAGCTTGTGTCTATAATAGATACAAAAACTTTGATTAGCAACAGAACATCCAAATTAAGCTAAATGAAACCAATCAAATCCATACTAAGATCTAATCAAATTGACGAAAGAATCGAATCGAAACTAAATTGGGAAAACGAATTTCATTAATCAAAACATAACTATGTACATAATGCATATAATGTGACAGAGCAAATTCACGCTGTAAACATAGCTATTCGAAAGGATTTGAATTCGTTATATAAACAAGTGATAGAACATACCAGTGAGGCTTCTCAAATTATGTCAATTTGGAATTCACGACCGCTGTAGCTGACTCCACATTTTTAAACAAAATAGAGCATGTCGTCCTCTGTTTCTTATCAATGGCTTGTAATTTGGCCTTTTGACTGGTAAGCCATGCAACTTGGTCCTCCAAAGAATGAATTCTGGACTGTAGCATTGGTACATCAAGATAATACCTCTCTAACCACGAGCTACATTGATCACAGGATGGCACTGTAGGTTGAGATAGAGAAGGAGAGGGTTTTGACGAATCACCGAGGTTATCACAAGGCAGCTTAATGCCTGGGTAATTAGGGTCGTTTTGTAAGAAAGGTGGTAGGTTTGTCAGAAAGTCATATGAGGGTTTAGCACACAAACCTTTTGAATAGGGGTATTTACTATCCAAGTAACGCTCCACTTCCGAGTTGGAGTCTTCACTTAATACGATAGGGTCAGGGTTGACTGGAAGTTTTGGCTTGTTCCTCGCCATTCGAGAAATTAGATGGGCATTATTTTTGCCTTTGGCATTTGCAGTAGGTTTGGATTTAGGCCTTTTAGCCACAGGCTTAACAGTCTTGACATCCTTGGTCACAGAGTGGGGTAGGTCGATAGGTGAGTGGGGTAAGGGTTTAGGTAACAGAATACTGTAGGGTACCGGGGGTACAGACTTGCCCTCGCTCACCACAGGTTTTTCAACCTGTGGAGGGCTTAAATCCTCAAAATCATTGCGAGTAAGAAAATCGTTCCAACAGTCCCCGTGTAACCCCAAATGACAAACGACAATAATTTTAACTAGCCCATAGTGAAAAAAAACTGTTATCAGCCTGGTTCCTTTTGTATCTCTTAGACATTTTAAACAGGCTTCTATGCAAGTAATAAGGCATATTAAGCTCATAGCCCATGAAAACCATAAGCAAACGAAGGTGGTGTAAGAAAACAAACCCATACCGACCCTCGCAGGTGACAAACTGTTTGATTATCATTAGCAAATCGTGCCAATGTTGCTTGAGCATTTTCACGGGCAAACCTTTATCACAGGAGCCAACCTTACACGACTGGAAGAGAAGTGTCCATGAGACCTCTTCCACTTTGCAATTCTTGGACCATTTTTGTCTAGTGACAGGAAAACCCGTAGCTAAACTGATAAATTGCTCGTCAATTTCCAATTGAACATCCCCGACCTTGGCTCGATAGCCATCAAAGGTCAATGCGAATTTCCGAGCAACGCAGAGGTTAAAACCATCAAAATTTTGTATGAACGGGAGCCATCCAAATTCCTCAAGGTCACTGTGGGCACTGTCGAAGATCAACAAAGTCTGGCTACCATTGGGTTCAACCCTCACGACTGGAGCCATGGTAAGAGCACAGGGTAAGGGTTTGGGTCGAAATCACCAACACACAGGAGCAAAGTCATTTGGGCTAACAGCTACGAACGATCAAAGGGGAAGCATTAATGTGTGCATGCGAGGGTGGTGGGATTAGTCACCGCCATGCATAATAGTAATGGAAAAGTACAACCGTTGAATTTAACCTTTTGTTGAATCAATCATAGCATAGTTTTAAATCCTTATCATTTGGCCAACCAAAGAATTAAACGGTGGATGATATATCAATGCGCCATTATAATATTTCAAACCATGAATATTCAATGTGGAATCAAACCCAAATGTTAACCACAGACTTATTGCACAAATGTTTAATCAATGTTTTTAAAACCATTGTGCCAAATGCCATTCATAAAACTTACAAGCCATGAGCCACAAAAAGATTATTATAAGGATCATATCGCATATATAAAACAAAAATAAATAATGACCCCTATGCAATTCCATGAACCCATATGCTCAAAGCCTTATAAACTTAATAAAATCAAGTTGCGCAATCAAAGTAAGAATAGGCAAATAGGCACAGTTTGAAAATCCTTTCAGCCACAAGTGTCATTCAAAATATCAAAAAAAGATCATGAAAGTTCAAATAATGATGGAAGAGTTTTCACGCTTACAGTCGTGAAAACTAAATGGAGACCAATTTGCAAGTGTCGCAAGAAATGAAAATATCGTCTATTTGCAAAATACGACGACAATTTGAAGTTCAGAAGACATAGGTGTAGGCAGCTTATAGGTCAATGGAAAAAATTGAATTGGCTTCCAATAATGGCGACACACTGGTAGAAGCAGTTATCTCTGTCAAAAGAAATAAATTCAGATTGGGACAGCAAAGAAAATTTCGACTCAAAAACAACAATCAGAAAATCGTACTAACATCATCATTTACCGTCTTTTCCAGCGATGTTTTAAAAGATGAGAACTAATAACAGTCTTAAGATCAACAAATCATGATATTAATGATAAAATCTTCAATACTGTTGGCATGGCCACTGCTGCCAGCATGCGTTCATAGCCTCGACAGGGTTGCCATTTAACCCACTCCGACATCTGTATCCTGTTAAGAAGTTTCGGATCAGAATAAAGGACGTTAAAGAGGTTTCTTTTCTTTTTACAAATTTTCATATACCCAACATTGCTTTGCTGCCAGCAGGCCTGTTCAGTACCCCGATGAAGTTGTCTTGACGCCATGTTTGCATTTACCCGCTGCCAGCGGACCTGTTCAGTATCCCGGCGGGTTTACAAACACTTCCCACAGCTCTTATTCATTTTTTTATTTTGTTTTTCTTTTGTAGATATATAGCTGAGTGGGGTGATGCTGAAAATTTTAATAATTTAACATATTTTTCAGACCTCATCAGAATTTTTAGTACTGTCCTTTATTCAGTTCCAGAGATGTTTTATTTCTAAAACAATTTCTATGACAGGGTGACATCCTTTGACTCATTCCTTTACGGAAAAGGGACAGCATAAAAAGATAATAGATTATCATGACAAACTTTGCTCAGAGATTGAAATTAGTAAACTTCTTTCAAACAACAAAATTTTCCAACGTAGATATCAAATATATCATATGTTTGTACAAACTTTCAGAAGTTATTTCAGTGAAGAATTTTTTCTATGGTCTTTGTCTGAATGGCTTAGTATACTGGTATGTGTATTGTTCAAAAAACAAGTTAAATCAAAATCAAAGAAAACAAAAAGCAAAGGAAAAACCAACAAAATGAAATTATGTACATAATATACAAGGGTAGTTATCAAGCAAAGTATCTTTTCAGGGCTTGGACATTCACCGGATAGGTGTCAAGCTTCCCTTCAAGATTCTGCAATCGAAAGGAACTAGGACCCAACTTTTCAGCAATTAAAAATGGCTCAAGCCATAAGTTTTGAAACTTGGTGTGCTCACCCTTCCCTTCGTGTGGTTTGTCCCACTTTAAGACGAGATCGTCTACTTCAAAATTCCTATCAGAAGCAGAATTAGAATCGAACCAGCTTTTAATCAATTATTGATGTTGATCTAACTTACACTTAGCTTGGGTTCTTACTTCTTCTAACTTCGACAAAGCATTAATGCGGCTTTCTAAAGGGGGACAATCTTCTTCTTGTTCTTTTTGTGACAACTGAAGTGATGGAAGAAGAATGTGAGGTGGTAGAATAACTTCTCCTCCATAAACGAGAAAAAAGGGGGAGTTCCCTATAGTGGCTTTGGGTGTTACCCTATCATCCCACAGTGCGTTCAGCAGTGCATTGCGCCAATTCTTGTGATTTTCAGCCACGGTTCTCTTGATAATTTTGATCAAGTTCTTGTTTGTTGATTCTGCTAAGCCATTGTCCTGGGGGTAGTAACTAGCAGAATACTTCAGTTTAATTCCTTTCTCCAAAGCGAACTTACTCATATCAAAAGAAGAAAAGTATGAAGCGTTATCAAAGAATAGACAATCAGGGATACCGAAACGAGTGATGATATTCGAGTTTAGAAAAGCAATCACCTGACTTGTGTTAATAGTTCTTAGCGCAGCAACTTTAGACCATCGTGTAAAGTAGTCCGTGGCTATCACAATATACTCGTGTTGTTGTGAGGATGGAGGGTTAATAGGACCTATGATATCAAGGCCCCATTGCTGGAAAGGAGAATCGACTGAAACAGGTTGCAAGGGGAAGGCTGGTTTTTGCAATCGCCCTGATTCTTTCTGACAAATGATACATTTACGACATAAGGCATGGGCGTCCCTAAAAATCATGGGCCAGTAATAACCGGCTCTTAGAAATTTATGAGCAGTGGTATCTCCACCGAAGTGACCACCAGCTTCTCCTGCATGCAACTCAAGAAAGACTTTTTCTGCTTCGTCCTTTTCGAGGCAACGCATCAGTACGCCATCAAAGTTCTGATGAAATAGTATACCGTTAACTAGATGAAAGGAGGCAGACTTTAGTCTCAATTCTCTTCTTTTGGCGGGGTCAAGGTGACGAGGTGTTGATCCATGTTCAAGACAGAATCTAATATCGTCGTACCAGGGACTAATGAGGTTTTGTGCACAACAAATTAAACTTTGATTGCGTTGTTCTAGGTTTGACGTATCACTATCTTCTTGCTGTTCAGTTTCTGAATCAACAACCAACTTACACAATCCTTGGCCTCTCACAATCTGAGCTGGGGTGATCTCTAAGTCATACTCCTACAAGGAGGTGACCCAGTTGGCTCTCTTCTCTCCTGACTCCTTCTGTACTAACAAGTTCCTCATGGCAGGGTAGGGGACAATGACTTTCATCATTGACTTCAAAAGATATGACCGGAAGTGTTTAACTGCTTTGAAAAAAGCATAGGCTTGCCGATCAACCGTTGGGTAGTTAAGTTCAACACCTTTCAAAGCAAAGCTCATAAAGGCGATGGGTACTTCGTTGTTCTCAGTATTCTTTTGAGTTAGGACTGCGGCATAGGAACGATCAGAGGCAAAAGTATAGAGTGTAAAATCTTGAGAGAAGTCAGGGCTCATGAGAGACGGAGCGTCTATTATGGACTACTTTATGGCGTTGAAATATTGGTTTTCTGTGGGTCCCCAGTGATATTGGGTGTCTTTCTTAATCAGGTTCTGTAGAGGCCTGACCATATTGGAGAAACTGGGGACAAATCTTCTCACGAAATTAATCTGGCCTAGGAAAGACTGGATGGATTTTTTGGAGGTAGGTTGGGGGAGTTTAGCGATGACTTGAGTCCTCTCGGGGTCAATAATCATCCCATCACTAGACACAATGAATCGTAGTAATTTACCCTGTTCTACTGCAAAGATGGACTTTCTGGGGTTCAAGGAGATGCCGTATTTACGACATCGTAGCAGAACGGCTCATAAGTGAGCTAGATGATCGTCTTTGTTTTTAGAATAAATGGTCACATCATCTAGGTAAACTACTACAGAGTGATTGATTAAGCCTCTAAAAGAAATGTCCATTGCTCTTTGAA
>SNQJ01S0187794.1:13797-24179 GCA_010110895.2 Picea sitchensis | reverse complement strand
AGAAGAGGGAGGGCGCACTTCTCTTGGAGGGCGCACCACTTGAGATGAGGGAAAAGTGATGAGGAGTGAGAGATGAGTGAGGGGTGTTGGGATCACACAAAACTTCATAGGAGAGGTTGTGGGATCCGTGCTAGGGTAAGAAGAAGAGCCTCAACAAATAAAACGAAATTTTCATTGGAGAGACACAAAGGGGGGCATAACTCTCTTGGAGAGCGCTCCCCAAGGTCAAAAATCAACCCAAATGCAAGGATGGGTGATGTGAAGTAAGTGGGGTCACCTCTAGGGGTGATAATAAGGCTAAATGAAGTGAAATCTCAAGAGAGGGGCCCACACTCAAGTCACAATTTAATTAAAAAGGAAAAAACGTCAATCCCCCTAGGGGGGCATGATTTTTGAGTGTGGAAGGTGGGAAAGGGGTTAGAATAGGTTGAAAAAGGTTGGGAGGATAAGGTTATGCTTAGGGGGTCTCTCTCTAATCATCATTTCAACATTTCATATCATCTAACTAATTATTACAATTTTTACATCTTGCCATATTTGGACTTTAGCAATTAAAATTGTTGTTTTAGACTGACTGACACTTCGGGTGGACTAACCCATGGCTAAAGTTGTCTGACTGAGCTGAAACTTGGTCCATGGATGTAGGGGGTGATATTCCATTTCTTTTGAGCACAAATACCCCTATCAAAAGTCCAAGGATCCAGTTTTTACAATTATTGCTCAAAAAAATTAATTAATTAAATAATTAAACCTCCAAACTTGGGGAAATTTAATTAAAAATTAATTAATTAAAAAAAACTAACCTAGACTCGACGGAATTCCGCGAAACTTTCTAAGATGTCTTGCATGGTCATTTACAATGATTTCCCTATATAGTTACCAAAACATAAGCCCACTAGAATGTCTATTTGGACTTTTAGTAATTAAATTGTTGTTTCCTTTAGACCTGGACTGACACTTCTGGGTGGACTAACCCATGGCTGTGTTGTCTGACTGAGCTGAAACTTGGTCCATGGATGTAGGGTGATATTCCATTTCTTTGAGCACAAATACCCCAAATAAAAGTCCAAGGATCCAGTTTTTACAATTAATTAATTAAAATAAAAAAAAAAAAAAAAAAAAAAAAAAAAAAAAAAAAAATTTTAATTAAAATTAATTAATTAAAAAAAACTAACCTAGACTCGACGGAATTCCATGAAACTTGGCATGTCTTCCCATTGTCATTTGGCAATGATTCCCTATAATAGTTAAAAAACATAAGCCCACTAGAATGTCGCTCACCACTTTGGAGGACTGGCTGCAAGTGTGAGGGAAAAACTGTTGGAAACTAATACAGCTAAAAAGCCCAACTGATAACCTGAGGATAAAAAAAAACTCCTGGTGAAGGAACTCTCCCAATGAACCGATCCCAAGGTAACTTGGACCTAGACATGACTCATGTGACCTATTACTATTAACCCACGTAAGTGGGAAATTCCACTACAAAATAGTGTTAATTGCTATCCCTATATCCTGGGATAACTAGGAGGATCATGTCTGAGTCTACATGGTCCTAGGACATGAAGTACCGGTAGGAGGATTCTTGAGTATAACCTTGTATGGGCTCCATATTTCTCTTCTCAAACATGATTCTGTCCCAGCTGTAGAGTGTTCTCCATCACTACCGGCCTCAAGCTTCTGTAATCAGAGAGGGCTCTGCCCCAGAGTAATGGTCCGAGGTATCATGGTATGCCATTTGACTATTATAACCTCTTCTTATAAGGTAAGCAGGGTTTCTTTCATTTCGATAACCGCTTTGGATCTTACACTAATCCAATTTGCACTCATTGTTGGGGTATGGGGCAACTTAGCAAGCCGACATTCATGGGTTTTGGCTACTAAATTGGCAAGATTTGCAGACACTGTCCTGCCTCCTATCATCTGCTGTGAGACACTTTTTCTCTCTCCCTTTCATCTATCCCATCCCCCTAGTCCTGCCATTAGGATGACCTTCCAGGTACATCTTGTCTCAGGGAAGAAGGGGCCAAAGGCCTGTAGTAAAAGCAGCTGGTGAAAGATAAAAGCTATAGGAAATGAAAACCTAGAGAGATGCTTCGCCCAGGGATCCCCTGAGTAAAGGCACAAAGTCTCTCCTGACAGAAACTAACCCTAAGAAATGTGATACAAAATTAATAAATGCAAGACTCCAACTAAGAGGATGGAGTTTACTTAGTCAAGCCCATTATGTCTATAGGTATTTAGCAGTATGACATTGCCACCATCTGTCACCAAACCAGGCAGTGACCTTACAATGGGCTAAAGGGTCTCATCAACAGCCAGCCTCTCATTTCCTCAAGATACTAGTGGGTAATCATGACAGCCTGCCACCAAGCCAAGGTCCTTTCAGATCTTGTAGTAAAAAGAAATAAAAGAGATAAGGCAAAACGGGCTTAAAAATGCATCCATGACGGGTACAGCCTGCCTCCTACAAAGGCACCCACAGACAACAATTCACTTTGGTCTTACTATGACTGGATAATGCCCCTAAACCATACTCACACATCCCATTACACATGGCTTGAATGATCCTTTGAGGAAACTTTCCATCCTGTGGGTATTTAGCCCAATAGGTTGTCTTGTTGGTTTTAGTTTTGTATATAGTAGATCTGTGTAATAGTCTTTGAGCTCTAGATGATGTGATAGGGATTTCTAAGCGCATATGTTTGATAATTCCAATGATGAGATAAGGATTTACATTTCATATGATGTCTAGATCACCCACCAATGCACACACAATAATGCCCATGGAGGCTAGGCCCTGATAAAAGGGACCAGTCTCAAGTGACAGGTACCAGAGGGACTGCACACAGGAGATGATTAGCTCTGACTCCATGGGTCTAAGAGCCCACTGGATGGTTGTCAGACTATGAGGTAGGACAGCCAGACGATCCCTTGCATGTAGAAGAAGAAGGATGCCCTTATTAGGACGTTTTGGCATAGATTTGACCTATGGGGATCAGCCCCTGTAGATACCATGGCCTTGATGGATAGGATGCCACCAGGACTAGATGGACGTTTTCCGGAGCAGATATAAAAATGTATTTGTTAAACACACATAGTAAGTCATGGAGCCCCCGTAGGGCCAACGCCCGCTTTTGTCGGATGATGATTATGTCTGAGAAAGTGCCAACGTCTTCCCTTTAGGTGCCTGACGTCTCCATTTTTTTTTGCTCACTTTGGCATTTTTAGCATTTAATGTCACAAATAATTGAATAATGTAAAATTTTGTTCTGTTGTTTTTTAAATGACCTAATTGTTAATTAAAAGGTCATAGGATCATATATATTGAGGACGCTTTACCCTCATTTTATCATAACAAAACTTGTTTTGTGAGAGTGACTTCTTTAGCCTTGTCTTGGTTATTTTGGTCTTTTTGAGTGAGGCTTACCTTTATGGATTGTCTTGGTATGCATGTGCTTTTTACCCATGGAATGTGCTACACCTAGGGTTTGGATTATGCTTCTTCATGAATTTAGGTACATTTTGAAAACTTCTTTGTTGGAATGGGTTAGGTGTGAATTGCTTACTTGTGCTCATTACATTGTTATTATTTGCTTAAATCACTAAAACCCTAGGGAGCCAACATTGGTGGTTGTGGTCAAACCCCATGTAGAAGCTGATTAGGCTATTTGATTAGGAAGGTTTAGCCTGTTTGGCAGCTGCCACCTGCTAGCCTTCTCTTTTCTTGAGTTGGCTTTGAACATAAATTGAAGAAAGTTGTTAAATAGGCCTAATTTGTTTTTACACCTAGGGTTTGTTTCTAGGTTTTGAAAGTTCTTGTCCCTAAAGCAACACTTTTCAGCCATACATTTGTGTTTATTAGCTAGTCATTAAGCAAGATCCTCCCAAGCCTTTAGTCTCACTCCATTTGACTCCATTTTACCAAGGCACTATTCTAGAAGTACAACGCTGAGCTTTTTGGGTAAGAAACAACCTTTCAAACTCTTTTATTTGAAACCCTAACCAACCTAACGTCTAACCCTAGCAAATTTACTAAACCTAACCCTAGAGGTGACGTCCCAACCTATTTCAACTCTTGTTTTCTCTAAAAGTTGTGGCTAAGTCATCTCTTTGTAGCCATAGAGGCTTCAAGCTTTTTCATTATCGATTTGTCAAAACGCCCACCTCTTTGGCTAGCTAACCCTAACCCTAAGACAACAACATTATAGGTGATATTACACCTGTCTAAAACCCCAGCTTGGCTTAAAATGTTTTGAGACACACTGGGATTTGATAGACTTGGAGTTAATAATCACATCACAAGCTTGTTTGACAAAACGCGTTTGTTCTTTGTCTTTCAAAATAACTTGATTCTAGGGCTGATGTCACCCTTTGCAGCGGCAACATTATTTGTGACGTAAAGTCTCTTTTTGACCCCTATTTAAGTATAAACCTCTGTGATTTGGTTGGCACAGTATAGATCACTCTTCTTGGCTTATTGTTCAAAACGTTCACTTTTGCCCTCCAAAATTGACCTTGATATTAGGTCAGATTCTAATTTCTATAAATTGTGACGCAGCAAATGTGAGATTTATATGAGTAGATCTAAGGACCTTTTATTGCATTGTGATAATACAGGTTTTGATTTTATACATTGAATGTTGTTATCTCTTGTTTATTTATTGAATAAGTGACATAAAATATATGTTTTTATTGCAATCATTGACTTCACAATAGTCATATCTATTACTAGATGCTAAGGGATAGTCATTGATATTGTGGAACAACCCACCTAAAGACATTACTGTAGCCTTCATTTTGTCTTGTCTCAAATGTGCAGCTATCCTGGAATATCTTCTTCTTTTGACTACATATTGGTAAATAATCTGTGAAGGGAAGCTTATCCTAACCTTTGCATTAAACCTTAAATCTTCTCCCTGTGAACCTGTGACATTAGGGATGTCTCCCTTGTGTTTAGCCACCTTAAATAGAAAGAGTCTCCCATCGAGTAAGTGATGTGTTGTGGGAAGTCTCCCATACGGCCAGAAGCCTTGACTTCAATATACTTAAACCTTTCCTACAAATCATGCGATAATAAAATAAACACCTACTCAGAGGGACTTCAAAAAGTCTCTCTCTGACATGGGCACATGTTGACCACCAAAAAGAAAATGGGCAGTCAAACACATGGAACATAGTTAAGCTTCTCAATTACCTTAGGAATTCACTCATTAGAGGAGTCCCTTCACTTAGTATTTTTCTCTTCCTTATATATTAATTTGGCCTAAATCCAAACTTTTATTAATTTCTCTCTTTGAGTTTTTCACTCAAATAATATTCCAAAGTGGTGAAAGACGTTCTAATGGTTCTGTCCCCAGTTAGTATAAGAATGTTGTAAATGACCATGTAAGACATCTCCTCAAAAGCTTTTAGGAATCTGGAGTCTATAGTTTTTTTTTTAATTCTATTAAAATTGCCTAGGTTGGGTAATTTTAATTAAAATTTGAGAAAAATGTGTAAAAAAACTAGGTCCTTGGGTTTTGCTAGGTATTTGTACTCAAAGAAATGGAATGAGACCCCCACCCTTGGACCAAGTTTCATCTTAGTTGAACAACTTTTTCTGTGGTGTTTGTCCATCAGAGTCTTAGTCACAAAACCATAGTTTTGAAACCTAAACCGAGGTCCAACTCTGAAACCGAACCAGAATAAACCGTTTTTTTAAGAAACACATAAAATATTTAAATTTTTAACGAAAAATATATTTTTAAGATTTTAAATCATGTTTCCAAAGCATTAGAGACACAATTAGAGACAAATATATCCAAAGTATGCTCATGAATATATAAAAAATCTGGGTGCAATATATATCTAGAGATCGGAAACATCATAAATACATACAATCAAGGAGGCTCTAGAGTCAAATGGCCTCTCGGTCCCTCTTATGGTGACCACAACAACAAACACATACTAGCAAGAGTCAAGATCATAAGTCACTATCTTCATTGATCAACATGATCAACAATCAATCATCACTATTGCTAGAAATAGAAATGGCATGAGCATCCTCACCCTCAACATCATCATCACTGACCTCGGGCCTCTACTCCACCATCGTGGACATTTGTGGAATTACACACTCAAGTTGCACTTAGTCAGAGTAGTGCACGTAGCACGACCACACGAGGCACATAAGGTATGTACTTATTGCACACTCACTGCTAGCTCCACTATAGGGTCTACTATGTTCGATTAATCGGAATAGACCACACGAGGCCCTAATAGTGATCTGCATCCATCTAAGCTCTTTCCTCGCTAACTCCATCTCCAAATCATGGTTAACATCAAACTCTAGTGGGTGAATCTTCGCTACCCAATCTGAAGTTGGATCACCATCATCCAACACAATAGGATCTGTATCGGGTTTTTTTGTTCAACAATTGGTTGCACCTAAGCCGGAGGTTGTACTGCACGAAGACTATATCATTTAACCGTTTCTGTTATAAGCGGTTTCTCTTCTTCATGTAAATCCTCTCAAAGACAAACCAATTGTGCTCACACCCAGAAGAACTGCAAGTTTGACTAAACACTCTAATTGCAAACTTTTGCAATTGAGGACAATAGCTGCCAAATGACTCCCACCAGTTTGCTGTAAAAAACATTGTTAGTCGAGTTAGTTCCTTGAATTAATAAAATATAAAGTATATAAAATTTAAACACTCGAACTTTAAACTTTGGAATTGTTACCTGGCTCATCCACATCCCTTGTAATCTTTGCTAGGTTCTTGTCGAAGGCAAAATTTTATGGTTTAGTGAAACAAGTGATCTGTTGGTGTATTTCCAACTGATCACTCTTAGAAGGGACCATGTGCTCAAGGCAATCAATCAAGCCATCTCTAACCTCCTCAGTAACATCTTCTCCAAGCTGTGCTCTATAACAATACCTTGGGTTCAGGAAATACCCATTTGCATGTATAGGGCGATGGAGTTCATTGTTCTATCTATGATCAATGATGTCCCAAATAGGCCCATTTGGACACTCTATCCCAGGTATGTTGCCCTTATTTTCCTTTCCTAATCCATAGCCTCCTATAAATGTAATCCATGGCCAATTTTTCCCATCCACTAGCCGCAACACCTTAACAAGTGGCTCAACAATTTTCACAAATTCTGCTGCTTTTTTCCAAAATCTGGGATTATTAACTTTCTTTTTTGTGTCTTTTCCATCTAGTTTGTGGGCCCACTAAGATTCATTCCACTCATCAGATGCAAACATCTTTTACAAGTTACTTGATTGGGAGTCCATAGATTGCAATGGGCCAAGAAGTGAGTTTGCAAATCTAGTGATGGCAGCCTAAGAAGTTTTCTTTTCTCTATGTTTTTCCTCATCAGGCCCAAAACCCTATGAGTGGTTGTAGATGTACTTGGTGATGCTTTTGGCATGCTCTATAATGTTTTTTGATCCATTCTTGTTTGCCATTGTCCTCAAGCATGAGGTCTAAGGCAATGCAAACACAATCCAAATTGTTTTGGTTTCTCCTCTAACATCTTCCCTATAAGAAACATAGTTAGAGGCATTATCCAAGAGCTCAAACAACAAGTTTTCCACCCCCACCTCCATAACAATATCATCTACTAGCTCAAACAACAAGTTTCCATCTTAACTGTATTAGATGTAATTTCAACTCCATCTAAAACATTAGTTCCTTGTAAGTGAGACAAGGAAATTTACATGATAGTACCCTCCATCACTCCATCCATCCCATATGATGGTACATCCTGTTTTGGCCCATGATACTTTGAACTTCATATTGCTCAATGTATTCCCACCCTTTTTGCAATGAGATCCCCCTCAAATCACATGCATACTAGGGCCTTGAAGCCCTCCCACAAGGAATAATGGAATCCCACAGGCTGCACATAGTGAGCGTGCAACATTGAAGGGGATATCAACACGATACCACCATCTAGCTATGCACTCCATAAGAAATCTCTATATATTGTTTCTTCCAATGGTCACTATGTTGATACTGATATTGAGTAATGAAATACAAATTGAGAAACATTGGCATTGTTAGAGCCAGAAGTGGTGGGAGGTGTGAAATAACTTTGGGTGGTATTCTTCCTTTTACTTTTAGGCGGATTCATGGTATTTTCATTATCAAGTGAGGAGGAACATAATGAAAGGGTCTCTATTTCTAACACCAGTAGAATGAAGAGATGGAGAGTCCTCATAATCAAAAGTGGGGTTGGCTGCCCTCATTTGTACCAGCCCTCTTCCTCCCTATTTCAACTCAGATAGCTTTTTCCCTAGCCTTATCTTGTTGGTAGTCATTAAGTACTTTTTGCATCTCTTCTCTAATAAGCCCAATAACATCCAATGGTGCCTCACATGATTTAACTTCGCCTCTAACTCCAGCCAAGTGTTCTTTCAACCTACGAATGCCACCCCCGGCCCCTTTGGAGGCTTGTTTTGTATTGCCGGGATCATTTTGTAGCAACTCATATATTCTCTTTTGGAGCCATCTGATGTTATTCCAGATCTACATCCATTTTGTATCAGGTTCTTGCTTTTCATAATAATAAAGGTCAGATCTATGCTTTTGGGTTCCATATCTTGTGTACTAGTTAGATCTTGTGTTTGCATTCAGTTAATCTTCAGATCTGTGCTTAATAACTAAATATAACCCTAAGACCGAAACTTTAGAGGCCAACCTGCACACAGACACAAACAAACAAGTACATAAGTAGTTAGTTAGTGTTCCAAGAAAAAAGAAATTTGGCTTGGGAACATTACAGTAACTCTTTGCGAAATCTAATCTCCTTTAACTTTAGTTGACCCTTTGCCCAACCTTAGAAACTAGTCTTTAGTTTTCATAGGAAAAGGGCTTGCCTTTGCATTTGAATAGTTGCACTTTGCATTGTTTGCCTCTCATATAGGCTAGATCCACCAAACCTTTAACTAATTAAAATCAACTCATAGAATTCAACTTTTAATTTCATCTAGTAACTAGGGTCTACCCCCCTTCGCTTCCCTAGGAGTAAGCCTAGACGGAAGAGGTTCAAGTCGAGGTGACAGTGGGCTTTGAACCTAGGCATTGTGCCTCCAAGGACACACTAAGTGAGTTGGACTTAGCTCACGTTTGCAAGTGTGTATAAGGACGGAAACACTCCCCATGTTGGACATCTAACATCTCTATTGGATTTGTTGGTGAAGTCATATTTGGGCTTCGGCAAATTCTCAGCAAATTCTAATTGGAGGAAATAGCCTCTTAAAGTCCAAATCTAGAATAGCTTTATTTTTAGTAACACTTCGCACACATTGCACAAAGTCACTTTCATAATCACCCCACATTAAACAATTCTTAATAAAATTTACAGTAACACTTGCAGTCTACAACAACATTTAACATCTCGCAACAATTCATTATATGTGGCACTGGTCTATACTATATATTTTTCTTATCATTTTATTTCAAGTACCTGTATCCTTTTTATGTAAGTTGTATCTTTCATGCAAGTATCTTGAATGCTTCACTATACAACATAAGAAATCTTATTTATATGTCATATATGTTGCTAGTGTAATTTCAATTATATGTTGTTGTTGTACTTTAATTTATATCTTGCTCTTATTGTTGCAATAAAACTCCTAGATTCTATTTCTTGTTCTTAGATTAGATCAAGCCTTAGATTAATTTTATTTAGGGCCTACCCCCCTTGTCTTCTCTATGATTTGGCCTAGACGAAGGAGTCAAGGATCAAGTGACAACACCTTGACTTGAGACTTTCCCCCAAGAACACACCCAGTGGATTGAAAGTTTTTCCACGTTAGCCCGAGGTGTGTATAAAGGCGACAACAATGAGGAAATAGAACATTACCCTTGTGAGGGACCCCCAGTAGTACCCCTTTTCCTTGGGGGTGATAACATGGGACTAGGGCATAGATGCTGGCCACCAAGTTAAAAAAGGAAACAAACATAACTTCTTGAGCTTATGATCCATTATCCAACTTTAACCAATGATCCTCATTCACATGTCTAGTATATTAAGCACAACACCTTGTATGAAAAAAGGACTAACATACCTCATGGTGACGTTGGCTGACCATCTCCCATACACTGTATTGACTGGATTTGATGAGCTTGGTTGATCGAAAGTAGAAGAGGCAATCTAAGGGGGGTTGTTGGGCTGCCATGGGTGGACATGTTGATCGTCGTCATCAATGGGATCACTGTCTTCATTATGGGGCATGAGACATGATCTCCTCCAGTTACCCCTAGGCATGGGGGTCTAACAGGCCTCATAGCGAGGGGGGAGTTGCTCATGCTTTAATTTTCTTTGGTTCTTTCTTAGTCATTTCTTTCTTTCTTTCATTTGCTTTGCATTTTGATTTTAGCATTTTT
>SNQJ01S0187793.1:0-18425 GCA_010110895.2 Picea sitchensis | reverse complement strand
GTGGTATAGAAGGGAATACTGCAACATAGCCTACAGTTGGGAGGAAAGGATTCCTCTCTTAGTTAGTTGGTTGGTTTAATCTTTCACTGAATAGATAAGTGTTTTATTTTAACAAGTTTGATTTATGTTTGGTGATGCACAAATGTTGTTTGTGGTTTTTATGAGAAATGTGAATATATGAAGGAATGGTCAAATTCATGAGTGAAATGGATTATGCATGATTTCTTTTACTATTAAATTAGTAAATCCGAATAGTCTGGTAAACAATGTTAGATTATAGTGTATCCCTGTGAGAACTGCAAACCTTGAAATGGAAAGCTTGCAAGATAGAAAACTTGATTGTAAGGGTGGTGATAGAATTCCCCTATGATTTGGGAAGGTCTCTATGAAGTCAGGGAGCCTTAACCCTATAAAACCTCCTACTTTGAAATGGAAAGTTTGCAGGATATGCAAATATTCAACCAAGTTTGAAGATAGAAAACCTTATCTAGAGTAAAGGTAAGAGCCCAAGAAGTTTTGGTAAAAAGATTAGTAAATAATACCGAATATTCCTTGATCAGTTAAGTCCTAAATCAAATTGTTAATCAGAAGGAAACCTTCATTTTAAGTCGGAAGGAATTATGAATGTTGATCGGGTGGAGTGGCTATATCCTGACCGTTAGTCAAATGGTACTGCCATCATAGTGACAAAGCCTATGGATGACATGGGACTCCAATGTAGAAGAATCCGGTGGGGATAATTCCAAGTCAATGACAGTCGTTGATCCATCAGAGGGTGGAACGATGAATTCTGGATCATCCATGATCGGTGGGGAAGGCATGATTCTATCAGATGATAGACTTTCAAAGGCTTGGAAAGAGGACAGGAGATGATAGTATGATGACTGGAAGTCAACAGGCCATCAATCCATTGGGAGGTGTCCCACAAGATCTCAACTATTGGATATCGTGTGATTTGTTCTAAGGAGGGAGGTCTTGAAACCCCAAATTTTGTGTAGTGAATGAGGATTGTCAAATTCGAGGGAGTGTGTTTCTTCGGAGAGGGCCAGTTAGAGTGGTTTATGACACCATAATGGATGCACTCCTATGTTAGAGTACTTCGAGAGAGAACGCGAGTTGTAGATCAGAGAGTGGACCTGATGTAATCTCAATCGTAGATTCATCGTGGGACCCATCGGCTCACTTAGCAAGTAACTGAAGAAACAAGTGATAATTGTTGGTCTATTAAACGATCCAACGAAATCAAAGTTGTTGGATTTGTCAGATTGATCCATCGGAGTGAAACTGTCTGAATGGATTTTAAGCTTGTAATCCTTTGTTCCAAGGGGAAGGATTCAAAATCACTACAGATCATTGATCTAGTAGTGAGGGGTAAATATCATTGTCCGACTAGGGGCATTCAGATCCCTGGTGGTCATAATGAACCCATAGAAGGACTTTCTCTATCAGATGAAGGTCAGACAATAAGTTTTCAGAGCAAACCCAAGGGCATAGTTGAGAGATATAAGAAAAGTCAAGCATCCCATCAACCTAAGGAGAATTAGGGGGTCGGGTGTGCTATAGAATGGTATCAGAGAAAAGTTCAAACTTTAGGTTGGAATGGGTCACCAAGACTGCTTGACTATTTTAAAACCCCTTTTATTTTACCAAAAAATGCATGCTATAATGTTGTTGATGTAATGGATAATAATGTTTTTTTTTTAGCACGTAGGACATACTGAAAAGAAAGTAGAGGTGAATGGTGCATCGTAGCATGGAAGACACATCACACTTTAGAGATGAGGAACCTGATGGTTAGATGGATAGAAAAAACCCTCCTGACTTGGTAGCCATTGTTAGAAGTATGAAGGTAGACAATGAGAGGCTCATGAGAGTTCAGGATGAGCAGGAAAAACTGAATGCAGTGCTACTGCAAATATTTTCAGAAATTCAAAAGCACCTATAGCAAGGCCCAACCACTAGTAATGAAAAATTACAACGATCAGAGAGGTTGAAGACCCCTTCATATGTCAAAAATCATGGAATAAGACATAAAAATGTAGGAAGGAGTTCTTCCAAGAAGAGGCATCAGAATGCAAGAACAAACAGATCTAGTGGAAGTATTTCCATAGAATCATCTAGAAGGAGGACCACTTCCGATGAATTGTCCAACAATGACACTGGATCAAGTGTTCCTAGGAAGAAGAAAAGGAGGCATCCACAGAGTTATCTGATTGAACAATTCAAAAAGGCTAAGCCTCCTACCTTTGATGGAGAAATCAATAAGGGAGAAGAAGTTGAGGCTTGGTTGTTGGGGTTGAATAAGTATTTTTGGGTACACAACTACTCGAAAAATATCAAGGCAAATATTTCCATCTTCAATATGAATAGAGGAGCTTCCATATGGTGGGAGGACCTCAAGGAAGTCAAAGGATTGAAAGATATAAAGTTGACTTGGAATCAGTTTAAAATGGTTTCAATAAGTCTTACATATCAGAGAAGTACTTTGATGGGAAGATCAAAGAGTTCCATGAACATAAGTTAGGGAAACTTACCATGGATGCCTATGCTAATAGATTTTTATATCCGTTGAGGTATGTTCCTTACCTCAAGGATGAAAAATCAAGGATACAACATTTCCTCAGTGGCTACCACAGTCCTATCATGACCGAATTGAGTTTGATGAGCCTAAAACATTGGAGGATACCATTAGGAAGGACAAGTGTTGCTATGATCAGTTTGAGCATCAATTAGAGCCTTCTAAGGATTGGAAGAGAAAGGATAAGAATGGATTCCATAAGAAGGGATTCAAATCAATTCCATATAAGAATATGAATAAATGTGCTTACTTTCTTCAATCGAGAAGGGGTATGCATAAACATAATTTTCCATCTAAGAGTGGAAATAGGCCAACAAAGCAGGCAAGGGAAATAGTAGAGGAACCAAAGAAAGTATCTCTACAATGATGGGGTTGTGGGGAGGCACATATATTAATATATTGTCCTCACATGAAACATGACAATAAACAAGTTTATCATGTTCAAGAGGCTACTACGATCAATGCTGTGGCCATAAGTGTGCTCTAAATATATGTAGTGTTGGAAAATTGACAAGCAGACCACCAAGATTCCATAGAGGATTTGGAAGGTATAATTGCCAAGCAATCGATCTCTATTTTAATTGGTCTTGGATCTAACCTTGGTTATGTCTCACCTCAAGTTGTTAAAGCATGTTCCTTACAGAAAAAAAAAAACATGCAAAGGCATGGTTGGTTCGGATAGCCACAATAACAAAGATAAAAGTGGTAGAGGTGATAGAGGTTTGTCCATTTGAAATGAGTGGACTACATACTCAAGCAACCTTGAATATCCTACCTTTAGGATCATATGATGTGTTGTTAGGCATGAGCTAGTTAGCAGTTCACAAAGTAAAATTGAACTATTATGAGAAGACCTTAGAATGTGAAGATGAGGAAGGAAATGAAATATTTTTGTAAGGAATTCAGAAGCCAGTTTCAGTTAGACAAATATCATCAGTACAACTTAAGAAATTCAGTTGAAAAGGGTGTCCCTTGTAAGTAATACAAGTGCTCAACTTAGAAGAAAACAAGGAGTTGAAAGATGAAGATCACCCAGTGTCGTGGGATTTTAAGGATGTGTTTCTGGAGGAGGTGCTTGGACTTCCTCCAAAGAGGGAACTTCATTTTTCAATAGATATTGTACCTGGGGTAGAACCATTATGAAAAGTACCCTACATAATGAAAACACCATAATTGGTGGAGCTGGAGGTACAACTAAAAGAGATGTTGGATAAATGGTACATTAGGCCAAGTGTGTCCCCATAGGGATCACTAGCATTGTTTGTGAAGAAAAATGATGGTGCATTGAGTTTGTGCATTGACTACATACAATTGAAGAAGATGATCATCACAAATAAGTATCAATTTCCTAGGATCAATGATCTTTTTGATCAACTCAAAGGAGCTACAATTTTCTCTAAGATTGATTGAGATCAGGATATCGTCAAGTCAGGATCAAGGATGAGGAAATCCATAAGACAACATTTAGAACAAGGTATAGACACTATGATTTTGTGGTGGTGCCATTTGGGCTTACCAATGCACCAACTACATTCATGTGCTTGATGAATAGTTTTCTCAACAAGTATTTGGATAAGTTTGTCTTGGTGCTTGTTGATGATATTTTGGTGTATTCCAAAACTAGAGAAGAGCATGAAGAACATCTCAAAATGGTATTACAAGTGTTGAGAGATCATTGGTTGTATTCTAAGTTCAACAAGTGTGACTTATTTCAAGAGGAGATCCAACATTTAGGCCACATGATCTATGTAGAAGGAGTGGCAGTAGATCCCAGAAAGATCAAGGCAATTATGGATTGGCCTGCCCCTCGAAATGTGACAAAGGTAAGGTCATTCATGGGGTTAGCTACATATTATAGAAGGTTCATTAAGGGATTTTCCAATATTGGTCATCCCATTACTTCATTATAGAGGAAAGGGAAGAAATTTGTATGGTCAATGGAATGCAAAACCAACTTTAAACAATTGAAGCATCTTTTGACCAATGCCCATCTTTTGAAGATTGTAGATCTTGGGAAGGATTTCTTGGTTTGTAAGGATGCTTGGACGGAAGGCCTTGGTGGAGTTCTTATGCAAGAAGTGCAAGTGATATGTTATGAATCACGAAAGATAAATTAGCATGAGCAACAGTATGTCACCCATGACCCAGAGCTTGTAACAAGTGTGCATGTGTTGAAGATGTGGAGACATTACTTGTTCAGAAGGAGGTTTATCCCAATGATAGATCATTGTGGTTTAAAATACTTGTTTGACTAGCAAAGGTTGAACACTAGACATGCCAAATGGATGACACTGATCAATGAGTTTGATATTGAAATCAAACACATAAAAGGAAAAGAAAATATAGTGGCATATGCACTCATTCGGAGTGTGCAGATCATACACTTAGAAACAACAAGTGTAGGACAGTCTGACATCAAGAAAATAATTATAACCCTCTTACAATAATATTGGATTTTCAATCAGGCAAGAGAGGGATTGCAACAAGAACCCAGAGATAAAAAGTATGAAGGGTATCAACTTACAATTGATGGAATATTGTTGTATAACAATAGGTTGTTTGTGCTAGATTCAATAGAGTTGAAACATTTGATCATGGATGAATTCCATAGGAGACCTTATGTAGTTCATCCCGGTTATCAAAAAATGGTAACAACAGTAAGACAATTGTATTATTAGCCAAAAATGAAGCATGAGATTGTTGAATACATTGTCAAATTTTTGGAGTGTCAACAAGTTAAGGTTGAACACAAACACCTTGCATGACTATTACAACCATTACCAATTCCATAATGGAAATGGGAGATAATCTCCATGGATTTCATTACCATTTTTCCAAGGACAGTTAGGTAGCATGATGCATTCATGGTAGTAGTGGATAGGATTAGCAAGGAATCTCACTTTATTCCTATAAAATCCACTTTTAAGGCTATAGATGTTGCTAACATTTTCATGAAGGAAATTTTCAGATTGCATGGTTTACCCAAGACCATAATCTCAGACAAAGATGCTAAGTTCACTTTAAGTTTTTGGAGAGGTTTGTTTGTAGGTTCGGGGATGCAGTTAACGTTTATCACGACTTATCATCCTTAAACATATGGACATACTTAGAGAGTGAATATATTGTTGGAAGGCATGATGAGGATGCATGTCATGCACCAACCCAAGCAATAGGAAGAATATCTACCCTTGGTAGAGTTTTCCTATAACAATGGTTATCATGAATCGTTGAAGATGAGCCCATTTGGGGTTTTGTATGGCAGGAAGTGCAGAGTTAAAATCAATCAGGACAATCCATTGTATAATATTACTGATGCAGGAGCGTCACTCCACCTCAGCACGCGCCAGCTGATTAACATGCGTGGTGCACATTCAAGGAAGGGAGAGGCGCCACTCTCTCATTTTTCCTCGAGAATCAAAAGCGTGATCCATGAATTTAATGATGACAAGCTGGAAGAGCCAAATTGTTCCTTCGCACAAGATGGAGATAAGGTATCCATTAAATGGTTGACGGTAGGAGGGATCTGTATCCGATTCGGATAAGATTTCCATCATTGTAATTTTCCCATTAGACAGGCATTTTGAATGGTGATTTGACACCACTAGTTTGGCTTGGAGGGAAGCTCGTCGAGCCCCTCTTGTATAAATATTTTTATTGTTTCAAAGTAGAGTTTGGGTTCTAGAGGTTAGCCAAGATAAAAATGCATAGAAGTTAGGGAGGTTGATGAGAGCCGAGACTCAGTCGCAGTCTAGACTCAACATTTGTAATTTGATATTCTGCCATTAATAGAAACTGACATTTTTTCCTGTTATCAATTTCTGTGTAATGGATGTTGTGTTATGAATGTAATTTGTATGCTTTTGAGTTGTAGATGAATGTTAGAAATCGTCTGCAGGGGTAGAGATGCAATTTTCTATTTGTGAGTGTGTCATATTAAGTCTGTTTCTCTAAGCTAAGTGCAAGGAGTGCACGACAGAGAGAAAAAAATCTGAGAGCTGATGCAAGGAATGTGTGTCTGAACTCAGTGGAGTCAAAAGAGAAACTTCCAGGAGGGCATACCAGGATAATTCACAGACTTAGGAGGAAATTTCAAGGTGGTTAAGTACCTTTGAAAGAGAGACTGTGTGGGAGGAAGCACAGTGCAAATTTACTGAACACTCTGAAACACTTTTCCAGGAGGGCATAGAGCTAGTGTGAGCATTCACAAGGACAACACGGTTGGAAGTGTTGGAACCCTTAAGAGAATCCTAGAATTGATGAACATTTTGAGGAAGGAAGGCTTTGCAAGAGTGCATCGACAAAGGAAAGGAGATGCCTTAAACCCTTCCGTAAGCTAAGGGAGAAGTCGTCGAAGAATGGATTTGATTGCAAGGAGTGCACCACAGATACTGTAATTCCATCTTACAAGCTCAAGAGGAAGAGCGTAAGTTTCCAAGAGGGAACGAGGAAGTTCACAGAGGAATGGTGAACTTTGAAGGTTTCCAAGCCGAGCAAAGTCGCAGAAGATTCTGTGCAGAACTCTGCAAGGAGTGCAGAAAGAGTTCGAGAACCACCTAAGTCTCGAAGAAATACATTGCACTAAGTGTGAAAAGGGTTCGAGGACTTACCAAAGTCTCGAAGGCCAAAAAATCGTCCATCGTCGGAGGAGACAGGTGGCAGAAGATGAGAGGTTCGGGAGCAGGAACTTCGGGAGGTTTTCCAGGAGCAAACAAAGATCTTCGCCAAGTCGTGAGATGCGAGGTGATTCTGGACCATTGGATCTAGAAGGCACCTGGCAGATATCCGCACAGTTCGGAGGAAGAACCCTTCGAGAAAAGTCAAGGAGAGAATACCCGAAGAGATGAGAGCCGAAGAAATCTTGGCTCTCCATGAGATAGGACACATGGCGAGAAATCAACACTTTGTTGATCTACAAATCGGGAGAAGAAGAGATGGGAGAAGAGAAGAATCATGAAGTTCAAACTCACGATTTGATCATAGTCGTCGAGCGCGAGGGGAACGTGGACCGTAGATTTGGTCCCAAAGAATTCGTCGATTCAGGAATCGGGAAAAAGGGGAGTAAGAAGCTCGCGAAAGTTCTGAAGTACGGAGGCAGGAAGGGAGCTAGACCATGTTCAAAGTACGTGGTCATATCAAGGAGGGAAACTAGCACATAGAGCTAACATATGTTGGCGTTATGAATTTAAAAGTGTTAAGGAGAGGGTCCACGGGTGCCACACAACCTGCGTCGAGAGAGTAAAGGGCATGTGTCAAGTTAAATTGGTTCCATCAGGAGCCCGACGAGCCATTGGTTCGGTGAATTGAACGATCCAAGACCGGGAGTTCGAGCAACCCCTCAGGAGAGAAGAGAAGGGGGTGTCTATTCCAGGAGTGGCATCAGAGTGATGCATAATTGATTTCTGTAGGCAAGAGGGACAGAGTGCGATGCTCTTTTGAAGTTGTTGCAAGGTGTGCAACATATGTTAAACAGCTAGGCGGGTTGCAGGTGAAGCAAGATGGTCGGTGGAAGTCATGAGCATAGTCAAGGGAGATTCTACCCACTGAAAACTAAAGTGGAGATAGGCAAGGAGCTCAGTGAAATTCAAGCCCAAATGGAGATGCTATCATTCAAGATGCAACAGGAGGCAAGGGTACGTTGGATGTATGAATGGCACTTGAAGAGAATTGATAAATGGCATGTTCAAAATATGTTGACCAGAAGGCAATGACATATGTTAAAGAGGTGGCTGAAGCATGTTGAAAACCTCAATGACAAGGGAAAGAGATCTGGAAAAGGTCTCATAGGTTTCCAGGTGGGAAATGAGAAGGGATTAATGGATCTCATAGACTGCCAGGTGGGCAGAGGAGACATCCCAAATTGCCAAGTGGGAAAGGGAGGAGAAATGATATCAGTCGGGAGTTCATGTCAGAGGGTTTCGACAGATGAGAAGGAAGAAGAAGAAAGACCTCACGCAGATGGAGACTCACGCAGAGCTGTGAACCATGTGAATGAAGACGATGAGAAGTTGAAAAATTCCACCATCAAGGAGGAGGATCAGAGGATCGTTCTGATCATTGGAGGAGTCAAGATATTCCTGCCCAAAGGTCAAGGAGAGGCTAGCACAGATGTTGCATATGCGACAGAAGGACAACAAACTGAGACTGCCATGGAGGAGGAGGAACATATACTAAAGTCTGTCCCAACAGAAGGAGGACACCCAGTTGGATTACTCACCTTGTGGGAGATGGAGTTAAAGGAACTGGAGGATTGGTTAGACAATCCAGAACCAGAAGGTGGCTTCCATGAGATATCCATTCCAGAGGAGACACACCAACACGAGTTGTAGCTGGAGGAAGCTGGAGAGGAACCAGCCAGAGAAATGACATGAGTCAATCTATCAGATGTAATAGCTTAACATAATCCCAGTGATGAGAATCCTGCAAAAGTGGAAGCTGCAGCTGAGTGGAAAGATAAGACCACAAGAGATGAGGAGGATAGTATGGGATATCAATGTGATTTATCCATTGACAAGGAGAAAGTGTAGCAAGCTAGTCTTCAAAGGAAGAGCTAGTAGATGGAGCAGTTGGACAAGGTGGTTGAGGAGATAAGGAAGTTAATGTTGGGATCGACAAAGGAATCAGTCAGCAAGGAGAAGATGGAAAAAAGGAAACCTGCACGAGCAACGAGAATGATGCAAGGGTAGAAGCAATGAAGCAGAGGAGAAGAGAGACAACTCCAAGAGAAAGTTTGGGATCCAGGAGGATTTCAACCACGCTGGAAAGATTATGAGCAGGAGCTCATGATTTTCTTAGCCGTGGAGTATGATGCAGGATCATCTCTCGACCTCATCACGCGCCAACTGATTAACACGCATGGTGTGCATTCAAGGAAGGGAGAGTCGTCGCCCTCTCATTTTTCCTCGAGAATCAAAAGCATGTTCCAGGCATTTAATGATGACAAGTTGGAAGAGCCAAATTGTGCCTTCACACAAGCTAGAGATAAGGTCGCCATTAAATGGTTGATGGTAGGAGGGATCTGTATCCGATTCAGATCAGATTTCTATCATTGTAATTTTCCCATTAGACAAGCATTTTGAATGGTGATTTGACACCACTAGTTTGGCTTGGAGGGAAGCTCGTCGAGGCCCTCTTGTGTAAATCTTTGTATTGTTGCAAGTAGAGTTTGGGTTGTAGAGGTTATCCAAGAGAGAGTTATCCAAGAGAAAAATGAATAGAAGTTAGGGAGGTTGATGAGAGTCGAGACTCAGTCGCAGTCCAGACTCAACATTTGTAATTTGATATTTTTCTATTAATAGAAACTGACAGTTTTTCCTATTATCAATTTCTATGTAATGGATGTTGTGTTATGAATGTCATTTGAGTTGTAGAGGAATGTTAGAAATTTTCTGCAAGGGTAGAGATATCGTTTTCTATCCATGACTGTGTCAGATTAAGTCTGGTTCTCTAGGCTAAGTGCAAGGAGTGCATGATAGAGAGAGGAAAATCTGTAAGCTGACGCAAGGAGTGTGTGTCTGAACTCAGTGGAGTCGAAAGAGAAACTTCCAGGAGGGCATACCAAGATAATTCACAGAATTAGGAGGAAATTTCAAGGTGGTTAAGTACCTTTGAAAGAGAGATTGTGTGGGAGGAAGCACAGTTCAGAGTTACTAAACACTCTGAAACACTCTGCCGGGAGGGTATCGAGCTAGTGTGAGCGTGCACAATGACAACATGGTTGCAAGTGTTGGAACCCTTAAGAGAATCCCATAATTGTTGAACATTCTGAGAAAGGAAGGCTTTGCAAGAGTGCATCAACAAAGGAAAGGAGATTCCTTAAACCCTTCTGTAAGCTAAGGGAGAAGTCGTTGAAGAACGAAGTTGAGTGCAAGAAGTGCGCCAAAGATACTGTAATTCCATCTTACAAGCTCAGGAGGAAGATCATAAGTTTATAGGAGGGCACAAAGAAGTTCACAGAGGAAGGGTGAACTTTGAAGGTTTTCAAGCTGAGCAAAGTCGCAAAAGAGTTTGCGCAGAACTCTACAAGGAGTGCAGAAAGAGTTCGAGAACCACCTAAGTCTCGAAGAAATTCATTGCACTAAGTGTGAAAATGGGTCGAGGACTTACCAAAGTCTTGAAGGTTGAAAAATCGTCCATCTTCGGAGGATACAGGTGGTAGAAGATCGAGAGGTTCGGTAGCAGGAACTTCGGGAGGTTTTCCAGGAGAAAACAAAGATCTTCGTGAAGTCGCAAGACGCGAGGTGATTCTGGACCATTGGATCCATAAGGAATGTGGCAGAGATCCATGCAGTTTGGAGGAAGAACCCTTCAAGAAAATTCAAGGAGAGAATACCCGAAGAGTTGAGAGCTGAAGCAATCTTGGCCATCCGTGAGATAGGACGCATGGCGAGAAATCAACACTTCACTGATCTGCAAATTGGGAGATAAAGAGATGGGAGAAGATAGGACTCGCGAATTTTGAACTTGTGATTTGATCGTAGCCGTCGAGCATGAGGGGAATGTGGATCGTATATTTTCTCTCGAAGAATTTGTCGATTTGGGAATTGGGAAAAAGGGGAGTAAGCAGCTCACGAAAGTTATGAAGTATGAAGGCACGAAGGGAGCTGGCCCATGGTTGAATTATATGGTCATATCAAGGAGGGAACCTAGCATAGAGATCTAGCATCCGTTGGCATTAAGAATTGAAAAGAGATAAGGAGAGGGTTTGTGGGTGCCACACAACTTGCGTCGAGAGAGTAAAGATCCTGTGTCAAGTTAAATTGGTTCCATCAGGAGCCTAACGAACCATTGGTTTGGTGACTTGAACGATCCAAGACTGGGAGGTTGAGTAGCCCCTCAGGAGGGAGGAGAAGGGGGTTTATGCACCAATTACACTTGGACCAAATCTATTGAAGTAAATGGAATATGAAATGATCAATATAGGGAAGAATTTGAAAGTAGCCTAGGATAGACAAAAGAGCTACATAGACAACAAAAGAAATCATAAATAGTTCAAGGTGGGAGATCATGTGTATCTCATAGTGAAAACCAAGAGGAGTTCCTAAGGATGGGGACATTTGCTAAGTTAACACCCCTCTATTGTGTACCATTTGAAGTCCAGGAAATATCACAGACAATAACATATAGACTTTCCTTGCCACTTATTGTTAGAGCTCATAATGTGTTCCACGTATATTTATTAAATAAATATGTTCATGTTTATAATGATGTTATTGACTAGACTTTGATACAACTATAATCAAAGGGAGAATTCCATCTTGAACCTCAATGCATTCTGGAAAAGAAAGAAACAATTCTTCGAAACCGATTCGTTGTGCATGTCAAGGTGAAATTGAAGCACTTTTGGACATATGAGGCTACTTGGGAACTGGAATATGCCATGAGAGTGGCATATCCATTTTATTTTTTTTGTATAATTGTATATATATATATATATATATGGTGTTTTAAAAACCGAGAACAATGCTTCTTTAAAGGGGAGGGGAATGTAACACCCTGTTTCCCCCCATAGCTGTAATTATGCTAAGACTTCATGTAATGTGATTATGAAGTATGTAATTATGTTGATTATTAATAAAAAAACATGAGACAACTGACTGAGAAGGAAATGCCTTGAAGTATTGGCCATGATGTCACAAGTGGGAATTGGTGAAGTGGATGAGTGAGGTGGAATGGAGAAGCTTCGATGAAGAAAACAAAACAATTTCTCAAAATTGCAACATACACCCGCAAAATTGAATACATCACCTTCCAACATACCTAGATATGTGTAGAGCCACGTGACCAGTTATGGAGAGAAATATTGGTGGTTGAATCAGTTATAAATGATGACATATTTGGTGTTTGGAAGGAGCAAGAGTCATGTGAAAACCTGACAAAAAGGACACTCTAGATTTCCCCTTTGAATTTGGGTCCCTGACTAGGGATTGCATCTTAAAACAATCATAGGAATACCAATAAATGTTTGGAAGAAGGGACCAAATGTGAAAAAGCACCACACGCAGATAAATAGACATGAGAGAATACGCGAGGAAGAGGAGATCAAAGAGAAAATAGTAGAAGCGAATGCGAACATGCTCAAGAAGATATTTTCAATAGTCTGAGAAGATGATGACAAGTTCTTCTAGAGGAAAAAAATGAACATAGTGAATTGCAGACTCATAGTTAGATTAAGAAGTGACGAGGAGACTCACATGCACCTCTTTGAGAAACATAATTGTTGGGAAATTTTCCTTTAGGAAAATATGAAACTTTCCCAAGGAGTTAATGGCCACCTTAGAACAAAGAAGACACCGATCCAGATTGGATAAATAGAGGCTCGTGACTGACACTCATAACGAGAGGTCATTGAGGGACTATACAATAGAGAAGGGAATCCCTTGTGCAGATGAAATCTAATTGGGAAGGTTCTTGATAAATCCATGGAGGTCCTAAGCTTAGTGGGAAGAGGGAAACTTCTGTTGTTTCCAGTGGAGTGAAGGAGAGTAACCTTCCTGAAACATGTTCCTAATTGGGTAGTCAACTGAATCAATCCCCTTGTGGTATCATGACTTGGCACGGGGGTAGCATGTTGTAGAAGGGAATACTGCAACATAGCCTATGGTTGGGAGGAAAGGCTTCCTCTCTCAGTCAGTTGGCTGGTTTAATATTTCACTGAACATATAAGTTTTTTAGTTTAACATGTTTGATTTATGTTTGGTGATGCACAAATGTTGTTTGTGGTTTTTATGAGAAATGTTAATATATTAAGGAATGGTTGAATTCTTGAGTAAAATGGATTATGCATGATTGTTTTAATTATTAACATGGTAAATTTGAATATTTTGGTAAACAATGTTAGAACATAGTGTATCCCTATGAGAACTACAAGGCTTGAAATGGAAATATTGCAAGATACAAGCCTTCTCTATAAGGGTGGTGGTAGAATTTCCTTTGGATTTGGGAAGGTCTTTGTGGAGTCAGAGAGCCTTAACTCTGTAAAACCTTCTGCTTTGAAATGGAAAGTTTATAGAATATGTAAATATTCAACTATGTTTGAAGAGAGAAAACCTTATCCGGCCTTACAGTAAACGTAAGAGCCCAAGAAGGTTTGGAAAAAACCTTAGTAAATAATCCTGAAAAAAGCCATGATTAGTTAAGTCCCAAATTAGACTATTAACAAGAAGGAAAATTTCATTTTAATTCAAAAGGAATTATGACCATCGATCGGGCGGAGTGGAGAGATCTTGACCATTGGTCGAATAATACTGCCATCGGAGTGACAAATCCTATGGTTGACATGGGGCTATGATGGGGGTAATTCCGAGTCAATGATAGGCATTGATTCATCAGAGGGAGGGACAATGAATTCTATACCATTGATGATCAGTGGGGAAGGTGTGATTCTACTAGAATATAGATTGTTGGAGGCCTGAAAATAGGTCATGAGATGGGAGTCTAATGATTGGAAGTTCACGGGTCGTCAATCCATCAAGAGGTGTGTTGAGGAAAAGGTATGAAGAACCTCACTCCAACATTTATGAATCTTACTTGGCTAGGGTAATATAGTTGGGATTATCACTCGAGTTTTATAGCCTTGGACAAAAATATCAATTTATTCTCAAGTAATAAGTACAAGGAACCAATACTATCTTTTTTTATAATTAAATTGTACAAAAGAAGAAAGTAAAAAAATATATATGTATTGTGTTTTGAGAATTAAGGAACAAATGAAATACAAATCTAAAAGTAATATCAGAGAATGCACATGTGATATCAAAATTAGCAAATCAATTTTATTGATTTCATTCCAAGTTACAATCATAACCTTCTTTTCAAACCCCTGCGAGGGTAAGTACCAAGATCATATTTAGATATCTTCGATGGGCACCATACAAAAAGACTCTAAAAACAAGAGAAGACTGACACTAGAAATATGGATCAACGTAGCCACGAAAGTATCATTTATTGACTCTGCAAAATATTCTCTATTAGTAATGAAAAATAATTCATAAACAAATCAGAATACACAGATTTCCAAGATCAAATGATCAACCTTTCTAGAATAACTTGTCGAATTATGTATCTCAATCTTTGAATCTTGCTATCTTCAATAATACCTTGCTATCATAAAAAAGGTTAAGACTCTATGATAACTCAGAATGAATGAAAGTAATTAATCCCACAAGTATAAGATCAAACCTTTATCAAGAATTTATTTCCTTTTTCTCTCTCTCTTTGTCCCTTTTTCTGATTAAATTTTATCTTTCTCAAAATAAGTCATGGTAGTTTCAAACTACCTTTAGTTAAGTCATAAATGACTTAATATTAGTTAGGGACAAATATTAAATAATCATAATAATAGATAAAGGGTAAATAAATAATAACTAATAGGTGGGACCCCTAATTCCTTTAAGTTTTGATTTCTTCATTGTCGCTCCATAATTTAATTAAATAATAAATCATTCCACCTCATAAATATACACATAAGCAATCACTTTGAACAACCCCTTGCATCTCCCAAAATTATATATATATATATATATATATATATATATATATATATATTCCACTACCAAAAAATAAAATATTAATTGACTGTCTAAAAATGAAGACATAATATCATGCTGTCAAAAAATGGAAAAATAGTGTCATACTGCCTATAGGAGATCAAAATATAAATATTTTTTTCACCATATAAATTATCAAAGACCATATTTATTGTGAAAAGCAGTCTGCGTCTTTTCACTGCTTGCTGCCTTTTCTACTTTGTTTGTTAAGTTGGCATTCTCAGAGTGTGGTTGATTGGATGCTTGAGGGTGAACTTCACTGAAGGCTCATGAGTGATATTCAACTTGGCGAGCATGGGAAGTGATTGACTGAGAGAAATCACCAGATGACTTAGAATGAGTGACCACTTTTCTTTCTTTACTTGACTTAAGCTCAAGGATGGCTATTTTGAGTCTCTTTCTTGCATGTGAAGTTTGGACAGGGGATGCAATGTGGGAAATTTGTTGGGCATGTTGGTTGAGTGGAGGCGGAGGTGGAAATGGTAAAGATATTGTGGGCCAACCATCATGATGGACTACAGGTTGATGAACAATATCCTTCCAGCCATCATTGATAGGAACCTCTGACTGGAGGGACACATGAGCTGGAACATGAACATTAGAAAGACTTGGGAGATGTTGGTAAGGAGGCATTTATAGTTGAGGATGTGTATGGAACACTCCATGTCCCACTAATTTAAATAAATCAACTTGAAATAGTGGATTCACTTCTTGAGGATCGACATCAAAATGTATGGAGAATCTAGGTCTTTTGTTACCTCTCTGCCAAAAAATGTTGTTGCCTCTGCCTCTACCTCTATCCACACATCAGCATGCATGCAATCAATCCATTACTCTACATGTATCAATCATAATTTATTTGTTGACTTCAGTCCACAACTATCATTGTTTAGAATAGGGAAAATCGATGAAATATGGGATATGATTGGATTTGTAAATGAATGAAAAGTGGTATTCATGAGAGGGAAGCAATGGTTAATGTTCTAAAACAAAACCAATTCATAAGCACAAGCTTGACCTTAATAATATCATCATCTTCATTTTATTGAATATTTCATCCAATATTGTTCATTGTTCTTATATGAAATCCATCACTTATCAAACTTTCCAAATGTTAGGGAACCTTTGCACAATCACATCTTTTTAAAAACATAGCAAGGGGATAAAAAAATGATTTTGGGGAAAAATGAGGGGCTTTATAGTTTTGGGAAATGAAAATGATGAAGGCTCTTTCTACAAACAACTTATTGTTTTCATCAATCATCAACCAATGAGAACAGTTCAAGACCTCAAATGAAACTCTGTAGTTATTTTCCTTTTGATTTCTTAGAGTTTAATAAAAATAAATTAACAAATGTTACAGAGAATTCCACCAAAAATATTCATGTAAGAAAATCCATATATAAACCTTTTAAGTATATCAATTCAAACTCTATTTTTTCAGATATAATTCATCATAACAACAGAGTGAAGTCGATCCAGGGGAAATCTAGTATTCATGTTTTTCCTCAATTTGGTACCACTCTCGCGGCCTGTACCGAAACAGTTCTTTACCCCTAGATGGTCCAGTCAACTGTTGTGCCTCAACGCATTTCGGGGAGAACCAACTAGCTCTGGGTTCAAGTGGCATTTCACCCCTAACCACGACTCATCCGCTGATTTTTCAACATCAGTCGGTTCAGACCTCCACTTAGTTTCACCCAAGCTTCATCTTGGTCATGGATAGATCACCCAAGTTCGGGTCCATAAGCAATGACAATTTCCCCATGAAGACTCGCTCTCGCTAAATGCCGACATGGTAGAAAAAATAATGGTTCGAGTAACAACTACTAATATTACCAAGAACATTGGAAGGATCCTTTTACGAGAAGGTTTTATAGAAGATGTTAGGGAACATTAAGAAGGCCAAAAATATTTTTTGATCTCGACTTTAAAATATCGGAGAAGGAAGAAAAGGACATATATGACTACGTCAAAGCGTACCAACAAATCTGGTTTGAGAATTTATTCCAATTAATCAAACAGAGCACATGGATGGTTTGATCAATTTCCCATGTATCAAATATGCTTGAACTAATTTTCATCTCTGTATTGCTGCATATACCATGCCATTCAAATATTTGTAATTTTCCATATTTGTAATCAATATTTAAGAATCGTAATCCAATCAATATAATCCCAAGAATATAATGCTGGACTACACATAGGCTTGTAATATCATCACCCAATTTTCATACAAATTTCCAACTTAGTTTTGTGCGTAGAACGAATTTATTTGCAGAACTGAATATCAATAAGCAGGCCCAAATGAAACTGACAAGAAGGTTTCGAATCCATGATTTTGAACATAAAGAAAAATTTCCCAAACTATTTATGAATTCGTGAACAAGAACAAGTTGAGACACAAGGGTGGATGCAAGCCCTACATTTTTTTCTCCTTTGAAAATACTAGAACCATAACTCAACCCATATCAAGATAACAAGCAGATGAAAACCCATACGAGAGAGAAGTGAGTCAAATCAAAACAAGCTCGAAAGTTATCCATATGTCCAACATAAGTTACAGTCAAGCCAAACCGTCTCTCTATATAACAAAATGTGTCCTAACCCATGTTTGAAATTTCTTTTGGACTAAACATAAAAGCCATTGAAATGTAAAACCTAGAGTTTTATTTTTATTTTTTTAAGACCATACCCAATATAAAAACCACAGAGGGATATACTAGGTTACAAGCCATGAAATAATGCACTTCGTAGATGAAACTTCATTTTAAATTCATTTGTTATCTTTTTTTTTTTAAACCCATATATGTTTATATGTTTTCCATGGAAAACCCAGGTCGTAGATACCACTGATGTCCAAAACCCAAAAGATAATTCGATTTTGCATTCATTCATACTCGTTTACCAACTTATAAATTCCCAACCACAACACAAAGTCACGCTTAAAACACACATACAACATGCAAACATAATAGAGCCAACATCCAAAATTATCGGAGCAAAGTAAAACATTTGATGTTAGAAGAGTCCAAAGTTCTCATACTTGTCAAAGTTGTTTAAATAACCACAAGAGGGACAAACAAGGATCGTTATCCAACCACCAACACAAACTTAAAACTCAAAACCCTCGACTAACATCAACAAAGTATTTCCAAGCAAATGAGAATGTGAAAAGGTGGTATACCTCAGGGGGGAAAACCAATGGAGAGTGCAATAACTCTCACTTACTTCACGTCACCTCCACCAACAGATGGTTGGAGCCCAAAAACTTACTAATTCTTCTACAATAATCCATCAAG